>JAWZYT010005898.1:22500-39880 GCA_034508575.1 Petrolisthes manimaculis | reverse complement strand
CAACAGCCTGTCAGTTGGGTAACATTATGGTACTCATGAGGCAGGTGTTGTGGATTTCCCTCCACTCTATAACATGGGATATTTCAGTACCTTAGTCTTGTTGGAAGGGCACTTGATTGCTCCTAGAGTTGGTGGAGCACACTTGGTGACAAGTGCCACTGGCCAGGCCTCAAAAGGGTCGCAGGGGTTCTAGTTGGGTGTTTCGGATAGTGAGGCCGAGTTGCTGGTCCCTTTCTTTCTTTGCCAGCCTTGCCCTGGGTGGCTACGCCGGTCCCCTCCTTGGGGACAAAATGATTGAGGACAAAATGCCATTGTGCGCCGGGTTGGGAAGGCCTCACTCATGACCGGGGCCCAGGGCAAGCGGATGGTCATATTCTGGCAAGTTCTGACCCTGCAGGAACTCCCTCCTTGTGTTAGAGGCATCTAACACAGCAGTATCTGTTTCCATGCATCCCCCTCTTTTTTATGCAATTTATGGTGACGACCCAAAGTATTTGATAGCTTTTCTTGTTTTAGAACTTTTAGAACTTGTTAGAATATTCAAAATGGCAACAATGGATCAGAAACCCAAGTCAAAGAACGGACCTGCTTGTAGAAAGTTTGTATGTCCGGAGTGTGAGGTCTACAGGTGGACTGAGGACTTTAGTGGTGCAAGCCACAAAGACCTAATGGACCACCCTACACCTTGTGACTTCTGCAAGCTCCGAAAAGAGCACTTGCAGGAGACACTTGACTTGAAAAATGAGATTAAGATCTTGCGAGATATGGTAGAATCCCTGAGGGCGGGTCATGTTGGTCAGCGTAGCTGCACCGAGGAACCGTCAACCTCAGAGGAGTCTACTAATAAAATAGTGGACAGAGAAAGTAAAGAAAATAAAGGAAAGAAAAATAAAACAAAACGAAGAGAGACAAAGACAGGAGCTAGGTCTACTGCTCTGAATAAAAGGGACCCTAGAGGGTCACAGAGATCTCCAAAAGAGAACTCTGATGGGTTTACTCTGGTAACGGGACGGAAGGCTGCTAAATGTAGTCATAATCCTCCAAACCCAGAACCCACAACAACTTCCAACAGATTTGCACTTCTCTGCTCTGAAGACAGGGAGGCCATATTGGTTGGTGACTCTCAAGTCAAGGGTCAGGATAGGCACTTTGGTGCAGTAAATGGCACCAAAAGATCTGTCAAATGTCTTTCAGGAAAAAGAACTAAAGACATAAAGAAAGAAATAGAAAAACTACCAGTCAGTGAAAGCACAACGGTAGTTGCACAGGTGTCTGGTAACGATCTGTTCCTTAGGAATGGAAAGACTGGCAACACTGAAGAGATCATCCTTGATGCCATGTACATGGTGGATGAACTCAAAAGATTTAATAGGGCAGCAGTGATAGGAATTCTCCCCAGACTTGGTGCCAGTCTCCATGCTCTCTCTAAAGCCATTGGGGTAAATGAGAGGCTTGAGGACATGTATACCCCTCTTGGTGTTCGGTTTGTGGACCCATATAATGTGTTTTATGGGCGAGCAGACCTTTTCTTGCCGGATGGGGTGCACCTTAACAAGCGAGGTAAGGAAGTCTTCGGGGACATGGTAAACCAGGTCCTCTATCGGTTAGTTAGATCTACCCATGTGGTCAGAGAGGGTCGTCAACCCAACGACAGTGATGCTCCTGAAGTGACACCCATAGAGGTGACACCACCCCTGGAGGAAAGGGTGGGAGCATCCTGTCAGAACGATGGAGGTTCTTCCACAGAGGGTACCCCGGTACCTGAAGTGGTTGCACCACCTACGGTAGCTGATGCTACCAACCTTAGCCAGGTCAGCAGTGAGCCTTCGGGAAACGTGTCAGGCTAGGGAGTCAGTCAGTTCAGACAGACTCCCTCAGTGTAGTACTGATAAATGCTAGGTTAGTTAGAAACAAATTTAATGAGCTCAGAGCTCTGATAGCAACTGAAAAAGTAGATATAATAGGCATAACAGAGTCCTGGATCCATGCAAGTGGAAGGGACTATATAGGGGAATTCCATATCCCTACCTTTAGATTATTTCATAGAGATCGACCCGATCGGGAGGGAGGAGGAGTAGCCCTGTATATCCGAGACTCCCTAGATCCAGTGATCTACAAAGTCGGGTCAGAACAAGAAGTGTTAGGTGTTGACATGACAGTGGGAAGTGGAGTGTATAGATTCATTGTTGTCTACCGTCCACCACACCAACCCATTGATGATGATTCTAAGTTATATAATGAACTTAGTGATCTAATAGGGGAGAAGATTACCATTATATTAGGTGACTTCAACTGCCATGTTAACTGGGTAGATAAAACGGGAGATGCAGAATCAAGAAGGCTCATTGACTTTGCTGATGAAGCTTTCTTGACTCAGTGGGTGACTGAGCCCACAAGGGGAACCAATATATTAGATCTTGTGTTCACCTCCGAAGATGACCTTGTCTCTAGCTTGACTGTAGATGAGCCACTGGGAGGAAGTGACCATAATATGATTAGGTTCTCACTGCAAGTACCCAAGTCTAAAGTTAAAATTCAAAAACAGAGTAAACCCGACCTCAGTAAGGCAGATTTCTGTAATCTGAGAAAGGGAGTTAGTGCAATGCATTTGGAAATGGGCCAAGGGGTGAATGAGTCTTGGTGCTTATTCCGAGACTGCTTTATGGCACAACAATCAATGTTCGTGCCCTCTAAGCCAGTTGGATCCCCAATGTCCCAACCCAAATGGTTCACACGAGAAATAGCAGCTACAATAAGGAAAAGAAAGGTAGCCTACCGCCAGTTCAAAAGAACTGGTAATTTAGAGATACAAAGTAAATATTACCACCTACGTAGGAAGGTGAAATCACTTATAGACAGAGCCAAGCGTAACGAGGAACTCCGGATTGCAGCCTTGTGCAAGGAGAATCCCAAGGAGTTTTTTGGTTATGTAAATAGCAGAAAACCAATTAGAAACAAGATAGGCCCATTGCATGATGGGAACGGTGTCTTGCAAAACTCTGATGAAGAGATGGCAGACATTTTAAATTCCCATTTCTCATCAGTGTTCACCCGAGAAGATGGGGGTAACATCCCTGAGCCAGGCACTACTCATGAGGGTGTTACCATAGAAAGAGTCCAATGTAGTGAAGCAAAAGTTAGAGACAGAATAGGTAAATTAAGTGTCAACAAATCTCCCGGTCCTGATGAATTTCTTCCTAGGGTCTTGCGAGAGGTATGTGACCAGGTAACCCCTTACCTGGCTACTATCTTCAATATATCACTTGAAACAGGAGAGGTCCCATCTGACTGGAAGGAAGCAAATGTGACTCCCATATTTAAAAAGGGAGATCGCCATCTTCCTGGAAACTACCGTCCAATCAGCCTTACATCTGTAGTAGGAAAGGTATTGGAGGGTATAGTTGCAGATAGAATAGTAGATCATCTTGAATCATATAATTTATTGTATGATTCACAGCATGGCTTTAGGCGTCGGCGTTCATGTTTGACCAACTTGATTGAATTTTTCCATGGTATGCTTTCTGAGTATGACCAATGCCGGGCAATAGACATCCTTTATCTGGACTTTCAGAAAGCCTTTGATAAAGTACCTCATCAGAGGTTGATGGCAAAAACCCGTGCACTGGGAATAAGGGGCATGCTTGCTAAATGGATTGAGAATTGGCTAACTGACCGGCGCCAAAGAGTAGTAATATATGGGGAAGCCTCAAGTTGGGCATCAGTCACAAGTGGGGTTCCTCAAGGTTCAGTTCTAGGTCCACTACTCTTTATAATCTACATTAATGATATAGATGTGGGCATTGTCAGTCGAATTGCAAAATTTGCTGATGACACCAAGTTAGGGTGTAATGCTTCATCATTTGAAAAGGTAGAACAATTACATAAAGACCTAGAGAAAGTAGGAAAGTGGTCTGAACGATGGCAGATGCCATTCAATTTGGACAAGTGTAAAGTGATGCACATAGGCCCAGCCAACCAGAGAGCCAGTTACTCTCTGTTGGGAAGTGAAATTAGTAGTACTGACTTGGAGAAAGACTTAGGTGTACTGATCAGCAGTGACCTCAAATTCTCCAAGCAGTGCCTCGCAGTAGAGAAGAAAGCCCAGAGGCTTCTTGGTTATATTAAGAGGCAATTTAGATTTAGAAATAAAGAGATAGTCCTCACTCTGTACAACTCTTTAGTTCGGCCACATCTGGAATATGCTGTGCAGTTCTGGTCGCCGACTCTCAAGAAAGACATTGCGAGGCTTGAGAGAGTCCAGGCTAGGGCCACCAAACTGATCCCATCAATTAGACACATGGGCTACCAGAGAAGGCTGCAGGCACTAGGTCTCTTCTCATTAGAGACCAGACGCTTGAGAGGTCAACTAATTGAAGTTTTCAAAATCCTTCGTGGATATGAAAACATTGATTATCAGTGCCTGTTTAGCTTAAACACTAATGCAACTAGAAACCATGGATGGAAACTAGACTTGAAACGCTTCCGCCATAATACGTTAGGTAATTTCTTCACATATAAAATCTGCAATGTCTGGAATCAGCTACCAGCAGAGGTAGTTGATAGTTCATCGATAGAACAGTTCAAGAAACAGTTAGACAAAGTTCTGCCAAGTGTGGTAGAGTTATAGGGATTGTTTCCTCCTTTCCTGTACAAAAATTTCCTAGTCCGGCCTTTTTTCCCCCGGGTTAGGTACATTTCCATTTCCATACCCGCAATGCGGGTGGGAGAGGTGGGTGGGGAGAGCCTTCTCTTTACTATACTTTATCTCTCACTATTAGTTAGCAACTACTACTACACCTACGGTACCTCCTTGGTATGGGTCGTAAGACCTTTTGAGGTGCTACTTGTCCTTGTAACTCCTTGTAACTCTCTCTCTCTCTCTCTCTCTCTCTCTCTCTCTCTCTCTCCAATCCTGTCTCATGTTTTCTCTCACTTGTCTTTTCATTTCTTATTTTTCCCACCTGTTTCACACACACACACACACACACAATATAAAAATCAACACAACAAACTTTATCTATATTTGACTAACCTCTATAGTGAGTGTTGTGATGTATAGTGGTGGTAGTAGCAGCCGTGGTGAGAACTAAGGCACTGGAGACATCATGGAAGGAGGACATAAGAGTGGAGGAGGTGGTGGTGGTGGTGGAGAGAAGGAGGTGGTCGCTGTGTTGACTCCAAAGATGCATGTTGAACGAAGAAATGACGAGTGAAAGATTGTACTAATATTATTTTTATTTTTATTGTTTTGAAGATTGTACTAATATTATTTTTTGATTA
The DNA here is from genome assembly GCA_034508575.1 of Petrolisthes manimaculis. Lineage (NCBI taxonomy): Eukaryota > Metazoa > Arthropoda > Malacostraca > Decapoda > Porcellanidae > Petrolisthes > Petrolisthes manimaculis. Next base: position 34,600 of record JAWZYT010005898.1, on the reverse strand, counting down.
TTTTGAAGATTGTACTGATATTATTTTTTTATTATTTTGAAGATTGTACTATTATTATTTTTATTTTTATTGTTTTGAAGATTGTACTAATATTATTTTTTGATTATTTTGAAGATTGTACTCATATTATTTTTATTTTTATTGTTTTGAAGATTGCTATACTTATTATTATTATTTTTGTTTTTATTTTGAGGTAGACGGATTGAGGAGTTCGTATGTGAGTTTAGTCTGAATAGTGTTTGTTTGTTTTGTTTTGTTTTGTTTTGTTTTGTTTTAAAGGGGACGTCTTTATATTACAGCATATAATATACACCGTACATTTATTATTATTATTATTATTATTATTATTATTATTATTATTATTATTATTATTATTATTGTACGGTTATTTATTTATTTATTTAATGCCTTGTGGTTTGACTAGTTTTGTTTATTTGTTTTTTTGTTACGTTCTCTTAAATCTATATCTTCCTTATTTATTTATTTGTTTTGTTTTTATGTTATATCTCATTTATATAAGAAAACAAATATAATTCTTTCTTTGGTAACTTTTCCTCTCGTTAAAATTCAATCTTCTGTTATTTTATTTATTATTTTTTTTTTATTAATTAATTTGTTGTTCTTATCTTTCGTTTTTTGTGTCTATTTATCTCCTCTTTGTTTTTTTTTTGTTTGTTTTTTGTTCCTTCCGTCTTTTGTTGTTGTTTATTTATTTTAATCTCACACTGTGTTTGTTTACGTTTTATTTACTTGGTTACATTAAATTCGGTTTTTTGTTCATTTCTTTCTTTATGTTTGTTTGTTTGTTTATTTACGTTCTATTATTTGGTTATATTCGGTTCTTTGTTCATTCGTCGATAATCTTTTTTGTGTCTTTCCTTTCTTTTTCCTTCCTTCCTTCCTTCCTTCCTTCCTTCCTTCCTTCCTTCCTTCCTTCCTTCCTTCCTTTTATTCCATCTCAGTTCTCTCCTTATATACTACTACTGTTCCTGCTTGCCTGCTTGCCTGCTTGCCTATATCCACAATGCAGCTCAGTTAGGCTCCCAGCAACAACAACAACAACAACAACAACAATAACAACAACAATAACTAGACGAAGCTGCAGGGTGTTGGACTGTTGTTTGTTTTGTGACCTGTGGAAAAAAAGAAAAGAAAAATAGTTAAGAATAATACAAAATAATGACAATGAATAATAACATAATAATAATAATAATAATAATAATAATAATAATAATAATAATAATAATAATGGTAATGGTAATAATGATAATGGTAATGGTAATAATAATAATGGTAATAATTATAATGGTAATGGTAATAATAATAATGATAATGGTAATAATAATAATAATGGTAATAATGATAATGGTAATGGTAATAATGATATTGGTAATAATAATAATGATAATGGTAATAATAATAATGATAATGGTAATAATGATAATGTACACAATAAGGCAAGTGCTGTATGCCACAATTATAAGATAATACACAGGTAAACAGACTGCCTGCCTAAGACCCTGTACACAAGATAAGCAGAGGGCAGATATTGGTAATAAACAGTGTGAGTCACAGTGGTACCCATGTGATATAGAAGCCAGTGTATAGCAAATAACTAGATAACCACCAACCTTATTAATATTGGCTAACACCTGAATACACAGGGGTTGTTCTTATCATTGTTGTTCTCTACCTACGATAGAGAGTAGGGAGAGAATAGAGAAAGAGAGTAGAAAGGAGAGTAGGGAAAGAGAGTAAGACTCCGACATAACCAAGGAATGGTCACAAGGAGATATGCCTAATCCACAGATAATATAAACTGATTAATGTAGCAGACTAGGTATGACTAAGAACACGAGGACCATACCTCATGACCACATGACAACAAGACAAGTAACTTTCCTACCACATGATCCACGTGGCATCCGGCGACGTAAGCATGACAACACACAGTAATAATTGTATCCAAAGACAACTGACAACTCAAGTGAAATTGTATATAAACAGTGATACTTACCTAATAGGTAGGATAACTTAAACTGTCTCCCAGGGCTATAGGCTTGTCTCCACAGAGAGAGACTATATACATATAAGACCAGGCACATCAGTATCATTCCCTGTGTAGATATAAGTGTATATAAATAAATGTATTAAGCCTTGAATAAGAAACTTGTGAAATCAATTACCTAAGAACACCACTCCGCCGAACTCGCTACCAACAACTAACAACCAACAACCAACAACTCACTACAACAACAATGTACTGTACCAGATTCTTTGAAGAGACTAGAATCAGGACTGGTACATTTTGGTGACAGCGGTGTTTTTGTGCAACATACAAGATTGCAAAAAGGTAGACTTCACGGGAGACAGTGAATAACATAGTTCAAGACAAGTTGAAGATTTTATTTGTAAATTCTCTCAAATAATTTCTTCAGTGGGAATAATCTTACAACCTCTAACGACAAAGATAAACCACAAATTCATCACCTACAAGACACCTACTTCAACATAACTGCAACTAGACCTACAACGGGACCTCATCTACTTCACAACAATCAATCATCACTACCCCAGGCGTCCCTGTACGTAAATTCTCTCGTAAGGACAACGCCATCCCTTCATCACTACCCATGAGCGTCCCTGGAACGTAAGGACGTCATCACTTCATCACTACCCATGAGCGTCCCTGGAACGTAAGGACGTCATCACTTCATCACTACCCATGAGCGTCCCTGGAACGTAGGACAACGTCATCACTTCATCATCTCCATTCTCCAAGCTGACACCTTGTTACGTAAATTCTCTCGTAAAAGGCAAGTCAACATTCATCATCTTCACTCCAAGAACGACTACTAGTGTGTTAGTGTGCGAGCTACTCATCACCACGACTGGCCAGACATCCCACCTAGACGTCAACTCGTCGTCATCATCATCGTTGCAACTAAAGTACTAAAAGTAGGTACACATTACATGTACATTACATTATTTTTCACTTGTCTACGAACATGTTAGGATAAAATTAGGTTTCCTCATTAAAGCCCAGAAAGAAAGAAAAGAAGTGCCAAATTAAAACAAAGTAAAGAATTCTTCCCCATTAATCTAAAGGTATCGCAATAACTTCGAATATCCCTGATAATGATTCATTACCCTCTGAGCTAGATTCCCCTGCCTCCCTAAAAAGTCTCGTTGTGGTGCCAACACATACGAGTACATTTTCTTCTTCTCCAACCATAACCCCATTAAAAACTCAATCTGTCTACTAATATCATCCTGTATTATCACTAACAATGACTACTCCTCTACAATCTCCTATCGTCTCTGCTCATCATCTAACAAATACTGATTCCACAATCACTTCTAAGCTAACAATGAAACTCTTACCTACCACCATTTCTCATGTAAAGCATTTTAAGGGAGATAATCCAAGATATGGGATTCATCTCTTCTTGCATCATTTGGAGAAGATATTTTGCAAAGCGAATATAGAGCAGGACGAACATAAAATAGCATTGGTAAGAGAGTATATTGCACAGAATAGTCCAGCCAGTTCTAGGTTAAACACAAGTGCTTTTTCTAATCCAAAGAATTTAACGTCATATGCCACATTTAGACAGTCACTTATTGATGTTTTGGGGGATGGTAAAGTACATAAATCGTTCTCAAGGGTTCAAAGAATGATTAAAAGAAAGGCAAACAAAATAAATACAAGGGAACTAGCAAAAGCACTTGCATCAGCAGGATCGCTAGAATTATATTCAAAGAAATCTCGCATCATACATCATGTATTACATACAACTCACTCCAGGGGTAAGAAGAATTATAATTTTGATACCATAACTCAAAGGGAATCACACAGACAACGTTGCAAACATTGTAACGAAGATAAGCATAAGACCAGTGAATCTGATAGTAATAAATATACAGGAAATTATCAAGGGAAATCAAAGCATAAATACTGTCATTCACATGAGTCAAATTCGTATTCCTTAAATGAACACATGATCCTTAACAAAAGGAAACAAAGCTTGCACAATCGAAACATGATGTATGAAACGAGACCACCACGATATTAAAATGGCATCAATAATCACATAAGTAAATAAATACTGCCCTGTCGTCGTAAATACCTATAATATAATAATAATCCCTGTCTAAGTATCACATAGTAATATTTCATTAATGATAGACACAGGAACAGCAGTTTCCTTGTTATCGGATAATTCCTTTAACAAATTGTGCAACTTAGATCCCCAGCGGGTTTTATAAACTAAGATTGAACAGGAGATATAAAATTGTCACATATGACAAATAATAAATTAACAGGTATTAGGGACACTAAACCCTTCCTGTACGGTTAGACAAAAACTAACCAAATACACATAATAATATGCACTAAACATAAAATAATACATTTTAGGTATTAATGTATTTTAATACAGGATTGTCCAGGCCAAAATATGTCCATATATATGTATTGAAAAACAAAACAAAAAACAAAACGGGAACTATTACATTATCATAAAGGCCTACTGCAGATAATACTATATTACCACTAAATTTCGTCCATAAATTGAAGGTAGAGCTTCCATCTCATGTTACAACCACATATTAGTGTTCTATCCTTAGTAGAGTCTGGGAAAATAACCTGGGAATGTATCTACTTTCACTAATGAAAATGATAATAATATTGCTACTATCTATATCTTTAAGAAATCATCTACCAATAATCAGGTAAAGAAAAGGATATATTTATATGATCTGTACAAGATGGAAGTTAGACTAAATACCACAAGAAATATATCAATTTTAACCGAAGAGTTAAAAGATAATCATATAAGGGAGAAACTTAGAAAATTGGTCAGGAAACGATATTTTCTAATTTATCGTGATAATTTTATTAATATACTAGCCACATATCAAAATGCGATTGCCCTACCTGGTAACATTTTTAGGAATAACCTATTTATAAATAAGCATATAGGCGACCATACCTTATACTAGACACAAAGTTATAAGTGATAAATGAAATGTTGCATGAAAGTATTATTAAGATTTTAACTCCCCCTTTTAACAGTCAAATGTTTTTGGTTTCAAAAATGATGGTGAATTTAAGCCAGTACTTCTTTATAGAGATATAATGCTACAAGTAAATATAAATATCCCCTCCCTCCTTTAAGGATGTTTTCGCTAACATTGCTCAAACAAAACATATTAAAATTGGTCAGTGGACACTGGCAAGTAGCATTATATAATAATACATTTAATACGTCCCATGGTTATTATGAATACATTCGTAGACCATTTGGGTTACGTAATGCTCAATCAACATTTAAGCATATGCTAAATTTTCGTGTTAGTGTTATTAATAACGTAGTCATCGCTTACCCAGACAATTTGATTATTTTTCTAATAAGGTACAATCACAATATTTAACAATAAGGAAGGTTAAATAGACATTGAATTAGGTAGGCCTCAAACTTTAAATATATATGTTTCATTATATTACCAGGATATTATAATGATAGGTTATACATTAACCACCACTGGGCTCCATACACAAGCATAAAATACGAACAATGAAAGTAAACTAACGTAAAATCACTCTTGAGTTTATGTTCGTATATAGAGAATCATTATAAAGACATTTTTCCCATTTAACAAACGCACTAAATAATCTCCTCAGGAGAGTGACAGATGTGTATGGAAGTCAGAAAAGTTAATAAAGGTTAATTAATGTCAGCTCCAATTCATGCATTTCCATCCTATTCATTACCTTAATAATAATAATATCACGTGTACAGATGCTTCTTCAGTAGACTTAGGCACTGTACTTATGTAAGATATAGCTAAGTTCTACGTCGGGTATCTACTTATGCATAACGAATATTTAATGCACAGCAAACTCGTTACTCTGTACCGAACCAGGAACAATTAACAAATAATGTTAGGGGCAATTCGTACTTTTAGAAAATCGTATTAGGCTATCCTTTACAAATACTCGTGAATCACTAATATATTCTTGGCTTAGTATAATCTCAAACCTTAGCGTGAAAAGTAGCCAGATATTATCGAACCATTAAGGAATTTCTCCCACATATTGATATTAACTACCTTCCAGGATGATTATAAAAAAAAAAAAAAAAAAAATAACAAATCCCTTAAACAATCATCTTGTCATTTACTTCCGAAGTCACTCATGGACGTGGTAAACATGCATAAACATTAGCAATTTCTATGCTAAAATATACTAAAACATTATTTAACTCTGAGGATGAAAATAATGGACGAGAATTACAGTCACTTAAATAACTTTTCCCATAATGATAAGATTTTTACAAAAAAAAAAACTTAGTAAAAGTGACTTACAAACCAATGAAAGTGATACATTAAATAATGCTTCCCTCAGTGTTAATTACCCTTTTATCAAAATGCAACAGGACATCCTGGGAGAGAATATCAAAACAATCTCCATATAATATACTATTAACACAAACTATGGGTAGATGAAAAAACATATACAGTATATCGCTCAGTGCGAAACATGCAATGCTCCATGACAGGAATATAATCCTGGACGAATCAGGAGACATAATAGGAATAATTCTACTTTCCTTACCAATTACAAATCAGGGCATAAATAAACTATTACCTATGGTTAACCATTTTTCTAAATATTTAGTGGCGGCACCACTACATGATAAAAACCGCAAATAATACGTGCACATATATCTAATCCCAAATTATTTTATGCCTATATACATGTCCCAATATTATAAAGATATCTAATTTCTACGAATTTGAAGCAAACGTTTGTATAACCATATCTCCCCATATCTCCCAGCAGCTAATGGTTAACAATACGGCAAAACCGTAAAATACAACAAGTACTTGGTGGCACAGAAACAATGGAAATCCCTCCACATGGAAAGACTGCATCAAAAAATGACAGTCTATGAATACTACAAAACGTTGAAATAAAAGGAAATAACTCCTCAGGAAATACTATATGGCGTACAAGAAACGTCTTTCATATAATTATATGAGATAACAATTGCCACACAGAAGCCAGGCTACAACAAGGACAACTTCGCTGAACAACAGTGAGTTGCAGTTCAACAATTTCATCATGATGTACAAGCAATTTACGGGCTTGCAAGGAAATAATGCGTAATCGCCTACACAAGCAATTTTCGGGCTTGCAAGGAAATAATGCGTAATCGCCTACACAAGCAATTTTCGGGCTTGCAAGGAAAAAAATGCGTAATCGCCTACACAAGCAATTTTCGGGCTTGCAAGGAAATAATGCGTAATCGCCTACACAAGCAATTTACGGGCTTGCAAGGAAATAATGCGTAATCGCCTACACAAGCAATTTACGGGCTTGCAAGGAAAAAAATGCGTAATCGCCTACACAAGCAATTTACTGGCTTGCAGGAATAAAATGCGTAATCGCCGGTCTAATAAAGCAAATAATTCAAATGTTCACTCCAGGTGATACATAAAATAATACGGGTACCCGATCGAAGTTTAAAAACTTCACACACTAATATCTTTAGTAGGTAATAAACTAATAATAAAGAATATTTTTACCAGGCGGTTGATATTGTATATGTAAACAGGATAAAGAGATTGGTAAAGCGCGCAAAACCATCCAAAATAAAACCAATCCATATCACTGGAACATAACAATTTCCTCTTCTTAGTAAATTTATCCCTACTATATACTATATACTATATAATGAAATAATCAATTACAAACATAAATCCGATCGGTTTACTATGAAATAAAATAATATTTCTTTTTACAGATGTGGCCCAAATCAACCAAAATGGATAATAATTTTTGTCTCTCCTCTCAACAGCTCCAGGCTCAGACGAGGAACACAACGCAAGACAGATGACGTCTTCAATCCGAGAGCTCTCGTATACAATTTTATTAACAAGCAGATGAAAAGAAAAGAAAAATAAATAAACTAATGGTGACAAATGATATAATCACTATTTCTTACTCTTTACAGATTTTATCCCAGTGAGCAGTGGCTACAGCTACAAGTATTTACTGATACACTAGTTTATTTGACAGGTATCACACAAATGGAATCCAGCGACTAAGGTAATATTGTTCGCTTATTATACAAAATATATAATGGCTTGAGCCATCACCACAGCCCAGAGCGTGGTTGGGAAAATTTTTACGTGTATTTGCGTGAACATTATTTGGTACTGCTTACATAGTGGTATACAAATATATCCTATAAAATAAAGGATTATGAGACAAACTGTTGCATATAGTGGTAAGTGTAACAGGTAAAAAGCATTGCACAGATATTAAATACGAATTATAGAGCTTTACTTTACCAATAAAAGAAAATATTCACATATACTTAGTAGGCTTCTATTTTATTTCTGCGGGAAGCAGGAAGCTGTATTACGAGTACAGGAACTTTGAAAGAAAGTACAACCATTTATTAGGAGAGTATTTACTGCGGGTAAGATAAGATTAACTCATACTTAATAACTATAACATGCAAAGGAAAAATCAGTGTGAAGTACTATCTTACCAAAATATCTTTCTTCCACCTATTTTAAATATTATTATACAATCGTGCGTAGTATTTTAATGCAAGAGTATATACTCATTATTATTCCCATAGAAGGTAAAGTATTATTCACAAGCTACGCACTTCAAGAATTCCCAATGAAAATAGAAATAATCTTTTAATGTTCAAAAATTCCTCCAAGAAGTATTATACTTAGTGATGATGTCATCAATGACACACACTCCTCAAGTACCATATTGCATGTCCTTATTTATGTGTTGGTCCTGCATAAATATTGGCAAGTATTCCTCCAAAGGATGCGAAATCTCCACTTGCTTTGAAGCAATTCAGGCACTATATGCATGTAATTCATATCTATTACTAATCAAACCTCTCTTATATCATCAAATTTCTATTTCTACTATCTATACTTACCTACTGATAGACTATTAACAATATATTACCCTACTCACCCTACACATGGCATGGATTAAGGCTACTGTAGAGAGGCAGACTCAGATAAAATCGATTCAAGGGAATCGTTACATTGGAAAATAAAATATATAATTGCTAGACAATATATCCCACTCTCTTCCACCTTTCAATATATTTCATTTAATATCGACTTGTTTAATATCTCCCTATTATCAGTTGTTTCAGAAAAAGTGAAGCTGGGAAGTTATTAAACTGGGAATCAAACATCCTGCTAGTATCAGTTGGTTACTCCATATATTGATGAAAATAAAACTTGGTACAAATATTTAATATCCCATGTCTTATCTTTCTGGCGGGTACTATAACATTTTATATAGAAAAAGTCTACTGTCATATTTTGCATTGTATAAGAGAACTCTATCAATGTAGACTGAATTATCTTGTTATGGAAAATTAACATTGAGCTGTTATTGCACAGCCACAACATAGCAACAAGGCATCTTCATTAATGTGTGAATTTTTAGCATAGGTTAGCTTATACACATAACTACAAGCACCTAGCTCAACACATTAATTTTAAGATTATTTCTTTATGTATGCACCAGTGTATTTTATTCATGTATTGATGTTCATTTTAAGTATATGATGTGCCTATGTCTTTGATGTCAATTTTATATTATTATTGAGGTATTCACTGATAATATCTTAGTTATTGTGTACCCTACCTACATTGTATGTTTGTTTCCACAATCAAGGTAATCTGAGACAGATTACGGTAGCGGCCTCGAGCGATTGTACACAATAAGGCAAGTGCTGTATGCCACAATTATAAGATAATACACAGGTAAACAGACTGCCTGCCTAAGACCCTGTACACAAGATAAGCAGAGGGCAGATATTGGTAATAAACAGTGTGAGTCACAGTGGTACCCATGTGATATAGAAGCCAGTGTATAGCAAATAACTAGATAACCACCAACCTTATTAATATTGGCTAACACCTGAATACACAGGGGTTGTTCTTATCATTGTTGTTCTCTACCTACGATAGAGAGTAGGGAGAGAATAGAGAAAGAGAGTAGAAAGGAGAGTAGGGAAAGAGAGTAAGACTCCGACATAACCAAGGAATGGTCACAAGGAGATATGCCTAATCCACAGATAATATAAACTGATTAATGTAGCAGACTAGGTATGACTAAGAACACGAGGACCATACCTCATGACCACATGACAACAAGACAAGTAACTTTCCTACCACATGATCCACGTGGCATCCGGCGACGTAAGCATGACAACACACAGTAATAATTGTATCCAAAGACAACTGACAACTCAAGTGAAATTGTATATAAACAGTGATACTTACCTAATAGGTAGGATAACTTAAACTGTCTCCCAGGGCTATAGGCTTGTCTCCACAGAGAGAGACTATATACATATAAGACCAGGCACATCAGTATCATTCCTGTGTAGATATAAGTGTATATAAATAAATGTATTAAGCCTTGAATAAGAAACTTGTGAAATCAATTACCTAAGAACACCACTCCGCCGAACTCGCTACCAACAACTAACAACCAACAACCAACAACTCACTACAACAACAATGTACTGTACCAGATTCTTTGAAGAGACTAGAATCAGGACTGGTACAATAATAATAATAATGGTAATAATAATAATGATATTGGTAATAATTATAATGGTAATGGTAATAATTATAATGGTAATGGTAATAATAATAATGATAATGATGATAATAATATGATAATGGTAATAATAATAATGGTAATAATTATAATGGTAATAATTATAATGGTAATAATGATAATAATGATAATAGTAATAATAATAATAATGATGAAATAAAATAATTATATAAATAAAAGAATGATAAATAGCAGAGTTAGTAATAAAATGAGGGATGGAAGAGATAACTAGAATAAAGAATAACATTAATGTAAAAGATAAACTGAGAGAGAGAGAGAGAGAGAGAGAGAGAGAGAATTGTGTGTGTGTGTGTGTGTGTGTGTGCGCGAAAATTGGACTTAGGTATTAACTATCAAACTATTTTTTTTTTTGGTTAAGTTCAACCAGTAAAAAAATCTTCTACCAAGATTTTCTCTCTCTCTCTCTCTCTCTCTCTCTCTCATCTCACCTCTCTCTCTCTCTCTCTCCTCTCTTCTCTCTCTCTCTCTCTCTCTCTCTCTCTTCTCTCTCTCTCTCTCTCTCTCTCTCTCTCTCTCTCTCTCTCTCTCTCTCTCTCTCTCTCCTCTCTCTCTCTCTCTCTCTCTCTCTCTCTAATTCTTTACCTCGACAAAAGAAAAAAAAAAAAATGGAAAATAGCATCCATTAATTTCTGGTGGTTTGTAGCTCCTCAAAATTATGGTATATAATTTTATTTATTATTATGAAGTAGTGTGTGTGTGTGTGTGTGTGTGTGTGAGAGAGAGAGAGAGAGAGAGAGAGAGAGAAAGAGAGTGTTTGTGTGTGTGCGTGTGTGTGAGAGAAAAAAAAGAGAGAGAGTGTGTGTGAGAGAGAGAGTGTGGGTGTGTGTGACAGAGAGAGAGGGAGGGTGCGTGTGTGTGAGAAGAGAGAGAGAGTGTGCTGTGGTGTGAGACTGAGAGAGAGAGAGGATGCGTGTGTGAGACAGAGACAGAGAGAGAGAGAGAGATAGTGAGAGATGTATGTATGTATGTATGTATAGTGCTAGCAGGAATACAATACATTACAGTACAATACACACACACACACCACACACACACACACACACCACTTTTGAAATGACAAGAGTACAGTGCAATAAATATTAACCTTATTTTTTTATCATATTTACCAAAGTTTGCCCTACTAATGAAATGTCAACAACCGTTTTCTTTTAACTAGAAAATAATGAAAGAGAAGATGGGAAATAAAACAGTAATAAAATGCGAGTAAGAAAAGAAGTGTGAGTGTGTGAGTGAAAATATGTTGATGAGAGAAGTGTGAGTGAGAGTGAAGGAGAGTGAGAGTGAAGGAGAGTGAAAAATATGTAATGGAAAGCGAGTGAGGAGAGTAGTGTGAGTTTGAGAGTGAAGGAGAGTGAAAAATAAATTGATGGAAAGCGAGTGAAAAGTGTGAGA
>JAWZYT010005898.1:10000-17500 GCA_034508575.1 Petrolisthes manimaculis | reverse complement strand
ACCTATCCGGACCGGGGGACTTGTTTGCCTTTAATTCGATTATTTTTCTCTCAATTTCTTCTCGGGTGAAGACCATTGACTCCAACTTCTCACTGGAGAAGTCCAAAGGTTCGGGAATGAGACCACTCTCCTCAGAGAACACTGAAGAGACGTATTCATTTAAGAGGTTAGCATTTTCTGCATCAGAGTGCATCAATGCTCCATCCTCATTCACCAAGGGACCGATCCTGCGTCGGATTGGTTTACGGCCATTCACATAACTGAAAAACTCCTTGGGGTTCTCTTTGCAGAGTCTAGCCACACGGACCTCCTCAGCACGCTTAGCCACCCTTATTTTGGATTTCACATTTCGATTCAGTCTTCTATGATCGTCAAAGTCCCCAGATGTCTTCGCTCGACGGTATGCTGTTCTCCTCTCCCTTAGTAGGTTACGGATTTCCCGATTAAACCACTTCGGTTGAATGAACTTCTGACCTGTTCCCTTCAGAGGAATAAAGCACAACTGAAGCTCCATGAAGGAAGACAAGAATGACCTCCACAGATCATCAGCACTCTCTCCCTCCTCTAGTTCCATTTCAGCAACGCCTTCACGAAGACCTGCAAAGTTCGCTCTCCCCATATCTAATTTTCTATGCACCGGGGTCACGATCTCCATATTAGGGACTTTAGCTAAAAATCTTATAAGCTTGTGGTCGCTTCCACCTATTTCTTCATTTACAGAGAGGTCTTGAATGATGTCATCCTCAGAGGTGAGGACCAAGTCGAGTATGTTATCACCTCTTGTTGGCTCCCTTACCCATTGAGTGAGGAATTCATCATTTACAAACTCCAAGAGTGGTGTGTTCTCAGCAGAGGGCTCTCTGGTTTCCCAGTCAACATGTGTGTTGAAGTCCCACATAAGGATGCACACCCTGCCGTCCACTAGTTCACCCAGCAACTGGTACAGGTCCCTGTCGATCTCACTGAGTTGTCCAGGGGGTCTATAAAGCAGCAGGGTTCGGTATTTTGCAGTGCCTATTTCTAGGTCAACTCCAAGGAGCTCGTGGTTCGATGTGATGTTGCAGGTCATCGATTTGATGGAGTTCTTTACATACAACAGCACACCACCACCCCCTCTGTCTTCTCTATCTTTGTGGAAGAGTTGGTAGCCTGGAATCATGAATTCCCCTTCAAGATCTCTGTCTGAGGTTCTCAACCATGACTCCGTTATGGCCACCATCTCGGGTTCCTCTGTCGCAACGAGGGCCCGCAGTTCCAAAAACTTGTTTCGGATGGACCTGGCGTTGAACAATAGAACCTTTAGGGAACCCCCAACTGCAGGGCTCCCTATTCTCCTCCGTTTCCCAGTTTGATCGCTGTCTTGGTAGTGCTGGGGATATCCTTCTTCAGGATCTCGGCGAATGTCTTCTCTGGGGTCACTCTAGCATAGCGACGAGGGCTCTCCTCCACGCTCGGTCGAGTGCTCCTGAGACATCGTCGGACGGTGTCTTCCATTAATTTGGAAAGGACTTCCTTCCCCTTTGGTGAGAGATGTGTGCCATCCCTCTGGTAGAGATCGTCTCTACCAAAGAATGAGGTGTAGGGGTCCACAAAGAACACCCCCTCAGCAGTACACAAATCAGCCAGGCGCTGATTTACTGCAATGTTCTTTGACAGAGCAGTCCCTGAAGGGCCTCTCCTTGGGAGCACGCCAACAACTACCCTTCTGCGGGTTTTTAACCCACAGTCATCTACTGCACCGAGCACATCCGAGAGGACTCCTTCAGTCATGCCTACTCTACCATTTCTCAGGTAGATGTCATTACCACTCACCATGAGTGCAATGACAGCAGATCTGGACGTTCGGATCCTCTCAGCTTCCTTTCGGAGGTCAGCATTGCCACAACCTGGTAGACAATTCACCTTCACAGAAGAGTGAAGGCGAGCTGCCATTAGGGGTTGCAGCCCTCGTGTGTGTGTGTGTGTGTTGGGATATATACTTGTGTTAATTGTGTGTGTGTGTGTGTGTGTGTGTGTGTTGGGGGGAGGGAGATATACGTGTGTTAATTGTCTGTGTGTGTGTGTGTGTGTTGTGGGATATACGAGTTTTAATTGTGTGTGTGTGTGTGTGTGTGTGTGTGTGTGTGTGTGTGTGTGTGTCTGCCTACCCACCAACACATCAAAAATTATACCAACCCTTCCTGCCAGTCACCAATTTATTACTCCCGTTGAAATAAAAAACAACAACAAACAAAAATAATCAACACACTCGTCGACCCTGTATTGTTGAAGAATGAGAACGGGAAAAAAATTAAGGTTGTATCAGAATGTGCGCTTTCGATTTTTTTTTTTTTTTTTTTTTTTTTTTTTTTCCTGGGTCTATTTTTTTTTTTTTTTTTTTTTTTTCTCGATTGCTAAGAGAAATTATTTAATAGGGAAATAGGAATATAGAAGAGAAAATGGAAAATAGATTGATATAAAATAGAGAGATAATAGAATGAGACAATGACATCAAATGATGGTAGTTTTACCTACACACACACACATACACACACACACACATATATATACACACACACACACGGAGTCTTTCTTGCCTTGGCTCTCTCTCTCTCTCACACACACACACACACACACACACACACATACGTTTTCTATTTGAACATGACTTGTTATTACTTCATTTCCTTTATTTTGTGAAGACTCATCACTTCCTTCTTCCTCTCTTCCTTCCTCCCTTTATTTTGTCAATACTTCTTTCCTTCCATCCCCACTCTCCTTCTTCCTCTTTTCCTTCCTTCCTTCCTTCCTTCCTTCCTTCCTTCCTTCCTTCCTTCCTTCCTTCCTTCCTTCCTCCCTCCCTTCCTCCCTTCCTTACTTCCTTCCTTTCATTTTTCCTTCTTTCCTTCCTCCCTTCCTCCTCTCCCTTCTATCCCTCCATCACTCCTTCCTTCCTTCCTTCCTCCCTTCTATCCCTCCTTCCATCCTTCCTTCCTTCCTTCCTCCTCTCCCTTCTATCTCTCCATCACCCCTTCCTTCCTTCCTTCCTTCCTTCCTTCCTTCCTTCCTTCTCGTATATAATTACCAACAGTGGTATAAAAACAAACCTTCCATTATCATGCTTTTTAATGACTTGCAAATATAACAAGATTCAAGGGTACACTACATACTATCAAGTGAACTGTGTGTGTGTGTGTGTGTGTGTGTGTGTGTGTGTGTGTGTGTGTGTGTGTGTGTGTGTCCCAGGTAAGATAATATTTGGATGAGGAAGAGGAAGGATGGAGGAATGAATAAGAGGATGGAGGAAAGAGGAATAATATGATGTAGGATGAAGGATGAAGGATGTAGGATGAAGGATGTATGTTATAGGATGAAGGAATAATATGATGTAGGATGAAGGATGTAGGAATAATATGATGTAGGATGAAGGATGTATGTTGTAGGATGAAGGAATAATATGATGTAGGATGAAGGATGTATGTTATAGGATGAAGGAATAATATGATGTAGGATGAAGGATGTAGGATGTAGGATGAAGGATGTAGGATGTAGGATGAAGGATGTATGTTGTAGGATGAAGGAATAATATGATGTAAGATGAAGGATGTAGGATGTAGGATGAAGGATGTAGGATGTAGGATGAAGGATGTATGTTATAGGATGAAGGAATAATATGGTGTAGGATGAAGGATGTATGTTGTAGGAAG
Source organism: Petrolisthes manimaculis (assembly GCA_034508575.1). Taxonomy (NCBI): domain Eukaryota; kingdom Metazoa; phylum Arthropoda; class Malacostraca; order Decapoda; family Porcellanidae; genus Petrolisthes; species Petrolisthes manimaculis. The sequence goes on along the minus strand of JAWZYT010005898.1, from coordinate 13,814 downwards.
GTGTAGGATATATGATGTATAATATAGGATGGTGAAGGATGGAGGATGAAGGAATAATATGGTGTAGGATGTATAATATAGGATAGTGAAGGATGTATGATATAAAATGAAGGAATAATATGGTGTAGGATGTATAATAAAGGATGGTGTAGGATGTGTTAGTGATAGATACAGTAAGTCATATATATTATGTGTTGTCCTCATATATACTTTCACTTTCTTGCCTCGATGACCCAGACTGTCGTGTGTGTGTGTGTGTGTGTGTGTGTGTGTGTGTATGTGTGTGTGTGTGTGTGTGTGTGTGTGTGTGTGTGTGTGTGTGTTCTCTCTCTAGGAAATGGATGTGTGCGTGTGTGTGTTCTCTCTCTAGGAAAAGGATGTGTGTGTGTGTATGTGTGTGTTCTCTCACTCGTAACAGAATGTGTGTGTGTACCCTTTTGTGTGTGTGTGTGTGTGTGTGTGTGTGGACCCTTGTGTGTGTGTGTGTGTGTGTGTGTGTGTGTGTGTTCTTTAAATCATATAATATAACCCACGTTTTTTTCTTATATATATATACGCATTTTAAACTGACATTATTTGTTTTGGTAAATCTGGAGCAACTGATTCCTCCAAACTATTCCAAACAACAATAACAACAACAACAAAAACAACAGGTCTAATTGGTCATTGGATTAGATGACTTGGCAACACTTTAAAACCTGATTGCCGTCCAGGTATTAAAAAAAAATAATAAAAATCATCTTCCCGCCATTTTTTTTCCCGCCAAATTTTCCCGCCATTTTTTTCCAGCCATTTTTTTCCCGCCATTTTTTTCCAGCCATTTTTTCCCCGCCAAATTTTCCCGCCATTTTTTTCCCGCCAAATTTTCCCGCCACTTGTTATATATATATATATACGGCGAATGGAAGTTGAGGGTGACCGATTGAAGAATTATTATTTTTACGACAAATTAAAGAAAGTTCAAACATAATAATAATAATAATAATAATAATAATAATAATAATAATAAAAAACAGGAGGCAAGCCAATGACATCATAGATTTATTAATTATTTGTTTGTTTTACTCAGTCCCGTTCATGGAGTGTCTGTATGTGTGTGTGTGTGTGTGTGTGTGTGTGTGTGTATTGAGATGATAAATGAAGTGTGTGTGTGTGTATGTGTGTAATGAGATGATAAATTTATGTATGTGTGTATGTATATGTGTGTGTGTATAATTTAGCATACGTAATCACAACAAAACACACAATAATATAGGTACAATAAAACAGTATTTATTCACAAACAATAAACACTGGTATAATATGACACACAGGCAGACAAAATAGTGTTCTTGGCCATAAATATTACATAGAAGGAAAGAGATGCATTTTTGGGGCCACGAGTAAAAAAATGAAAAAAAAAAATATATATACAACAGCAGCAGCAAAAAATAATAATAGTAATAATAATAGGACTGATCTTTCGTATAATAGTAGGTAAATGTCTTAGTGGTATGTGTGGTATTGCTAAAAAAAGAATAAAAAGAAAATAAAGATGTGAAAGAGAGAGAGGAGGAAGAGAGAGAGAAGAGGGAAGAAAGGGAGAGGCAGAAAGGGAGAGAGGAGGGAAAGAGAGAGAGGATGAAGAGAGGGAGAGGCAGAAAGAGAGAGTAGGGAAAGAGAGAGAGGATGAAAAGAGAGAGAGGAGGAAGAGAGAGAGAAGAGGGAAGAAAGGGAGAGAGGCAGAAAGAAAGAGAGGCAGAAAGAAAGAGAGAGAGTAGGAAGAGAGAGAGAAGAGGGAAAGAGAGAGATGCAAAAAGAGAGAGAGAAGAGGGAAGAAAGAGAAAAGAGGCCAAATAAAAAAAAGGAGAGAGGAAAGTGAGTGACTAGAAGAAGGATATAACATTAAAAGAGATAGTATATATATTTTGGAGTACATTTAGAGTTCCTTGATTCCTCCAAAGTATGCCAGGAAACAGGACCACTGGGTAAATAAGAATAATGATGGCTTGTTGTTGTTGTTGCTTGGAATAGTTTGGAGGAATCGAATAATGTACAGTTGCCAAAAATTGTATTGCGACAAACTATTGATAGAACTTTAACCCTAGTAATATCCACAACTATTTGTAGGGACTATATATTATAAGCATGTATAACAGAAGGATATTTATATTTCCTTCTGTAATACATACTTATAATATAGCATGTATAACAGAAGGAAATATACATACATATCCTTCTGTACTACATACTTATAATATAGCATGTATAACAGAAGGAAATATACATATCCTTCTGTAATACATACTTATAATATAGCATGTATAACAGAAGGAAATATACATATCCTTCTGTAATACATACTTATAATATAGCATGTATAACAGAAGGAAATATACATACATATCCTTCTGTACTACATACTTATAATATAGCATGTATAACAGAAGGAAATATACATATCCTTCTGTAATACATACTTATAATATAGCATGTATAACAGAAGGAAATATACATACATATCCTTCTGTAATACATACTTATAATCCCTACAAACAACTATGGACATTAATATATTTAATGTTGTATCAATAGTTGTCGCAATACCTTTTTTGGCAACTGTACAGTACCTACCAAAAATATACAACAACACACTTATAGGTAAAGGGAGCGGTTTTTTTTTTTTTTTTTTTTGTGTGTGTGTGTGTGTGTCAAATATTCGAAGGCTACTGATTCCTCCTAACTATTACCAGAAAACAAACACACAGATAGACACACACACAACACTTAAGGAATTCGTCGTTTCCTTTCAATTCTTCTTAAACATATATATAAAATTATGCTGAATGAATTTCCCTTTAAAATTCGACCCTTGCACACACATTAATAATATATTTTCTCGTTCAGTAAGAATTATATTGAAGCTTGAGTTTGCTGTTGTTTGTTGTTGTTGTTGTTGTTGTTGTAAGTATTATTTTTCTTCGTCTGTGTCTCGCCCACAACCCTTAATCTCTCTCTCTCTCTCTCTCTCTCTCTCTCTCTCTCTCTCTCTCTCTCTCTCTCTCTTTTAAGTGGGTGTGGGAGTAGGGGACATGCTTAGGGTGGGTAGAAAGCCTGTCCCCCCTATTCCCGCACCCCTCTAACCCCCCAACCCCCCCATCCCAAGCCTGTCCCCCTACTCCTGTACCCCCCAACCCCCCCCCCCAAGCCTGTCCCCCTATTCCCACCCCCCCTTAACCAACCAGTATATAAACATTTATTAATCTTGTAAAAATATTATTGATCTGATCTCTGGGGAATTTTTGGTCTCTGGAATTTTTGGTCTGGAATTTTTGGTCTCTGAAATTTTTGGTCTGGAATTTTTGGTCTCTGGAATTTTGGGTCTCTGGAATTTTGGGTCTGGAATTTTGGGTCTGGAATTTTTGGTCTCTGGAATTTTTGGTCTGGAATTTTTGGTCTGGAATTTGGTCTGGAATTTTTGGTCTCTGGAATTTGGTCTGGAATTTGGTCTTTAGTAATATTTCACTCTATATATATAATGAAAGTCTGCAATGTGATTTTTTTTTTTTTTTTTTTTTTTTTAATATATTAATTCTTACTCACTTCCCTGTCGTTACTTCTTCACACACACACACACACACACACTCTCTCTCTCTCTCTCTCTCTCTCTCTCTCTCTCTCTCTCTCTCTCTCTCTACTTCTAATTGTTATTCTCTTACACACTCGACCCCATCATGTTTATATATGTACTGCATCTCTCTCTCTCTCTCTCTCTCTCCGGCCTTGTCAACCTCATCCCTATTTCATCCCGTACCTCTCTCTCTCTCTCTCTCTC
>JAWZYT010005898.1:2500-5000 GCA_034508575.1 Petrolisthes manimaculis | reverse complement strand
ACACGGTCACACATGCTTGGTTCACTCGTATGTGCGTCACTAACCTTACCTAACCTAAACCTAACCTAACCTAACCTAACCTAACCTAACCTAACTTACCCTAACTTAACTTAACTTAACTTAACTTAACCTAACCTAACCTAACCTAACCTAATCTAACCTAACCTAACCTAACCTAGCCTAGCCTAGCCTAACCTAACCTAACCTAACCTAACCTAACCTAACCTAACCTAACCTAACTTAACCTAACCTAATCTAACCTAACCTAACCTAACCTAACCTAACCTAACCTAACCTAACCTAACCCCTCTTTGTTCATCACATTGGGTTGGTGTGTGTATCATGTTTTGTTAATTAAATTTCTGTCGTACACACACACACACACACACACACACACACCTTCGCAGACATTGACACACTTTTACGCACGCACCGCACGAACACATTAACGCAGACATGGACGCTCGCGAACATATTATTAACACACAAACACACACACACACACGCACACACAACATATGTATACGCATTTATTAATTGGCATACCGTAACACATTTTTCACACATGACATTGTAGTCATATTAACACACACACACACACACACACACACACACACACACACACACACACACAGAGAGAGAGAGAGAGAGAGAGAGAGAGAGGAGAGAGAGATGAGAGAGAGAGAGAGATTTGATGTGCACTGGAGCGGTAAGAATGAACAACAAAACACAACACAACACAACACAACACAACACACACAACACACACACAACACAACCAACACAACACAACACCAACACAACACAACACAACACAAACACAACACACACACACACAACACAACACAACACAACACAACACAACACAACACACACACAACACAACACAACACAACACAAACACAACACAACACACACACACACAACACAACACAACACAACACACACACACACACACACACACACGACCTACATGGAAGGAATTAAGGAGTTTGTTTCGTGGCATATATAGTGAGGAGGAATCAGAAGTCTCCACAATCAAATATCCACATCCATCGTTGTAAATAATAATCTTGGTAATAAAGAACAACAACACGTGTATAATTTTGCAGCACCTCATACTGATAATTGAGGGGGTCGAGTTGATGTACAGTTGCCACGAAAGGTATATTGCGACAACTATTGATACAACATTAAATATATTAATGTCCATAGTTGTTTGTAGGGATTATAAGTATGTATTACAGAAGGATATGTATGTATATTTCCTTCTGTTATACATGCTATATTATAAGTATGTATTACAGAAGGATATGTATGTATATTTCCTTCTGTTATACATGCTATATTATAAGTATGTATTACAGAAGGATATGTATATTTCCTTCTGTTATACATGCTATATTATAAGTATGTATTACAGAAGGATATGTATATTTCCTTCTGTTATACATGCTTATATATATAGTCCATATACAAATAGTTGTGGATATTACTAGGGTTAAAGTTCTATCAAAATTTGTAGCAATATCTTTTTGGGCAACTGTATAAGATATTGTAAGATTATATATAGCTTTGATATGATTCTGATTTTATTTGTACGATGGAAGGAAGGAAGGAAGGAAGGAGTCGGCTTGGGTTTATTTGATTGTGCTTGGCTGTACAGTCGAACGTCAAAAATCGTGTCGCCATGTGCATCTGTCAAATTATGAAAAACAGTAATTGAAATATATGATTTTTTTTTTTTTTTTTTTTTTTGTATCCTTCAAGAACTTTTTGATTGAAGCATAAGATTAGTTTTTATCCTGTTGTTGTTGTTGTTGTTGTTGTTGTTGTTGTTGTTGTTGTATGGATTATAGTGTTGGTTAGAATCAATTGCAATTCATATTAAGGGGGGGTGGGAATAGGGGGACAACCTTAGGGGGGTTTTTGGGGGGTGCAGGAGTATGGGGACAGACTTTCTACCCACCCACCCCCAAACCTGTCCCCCTATTCCCGTAAACCCCAGTCCCCCCCCCCCACCAAGCCTGTCCCCTTCTCCCACACCCCCTTTCTTTTATTTTTTTTTATTATATATTTTTTTCTCCCTCCTTCATTGTCCTTTCTTGCTTGCTCTCCATCTTTCTTTTTTTCTTTTGTGCTTGCTGTCTCTCTTTTTTTCTTTTTCTTTTGTGCTTGCTATCTCTCTTTTTTTTGTGCTTGCTATCTTTTTTTTTTGTGCTTGCTTGCTCTCCATCTTTCTTTTTCTTTTGTGCTTATTGTCTCTCTATTTTTTCTTTTTCTTTTGTGCTTGCTATCTCTCTTTTTTTTGTGTGTGCTTGCTCTTTCTCCATCTTTCTTTTTCTTTTGTGCTTGCTGTCTCTCTTTTCTTCCTCCTTGTGCTTGCTATCTCTCAATCCTTCCCATGTGCTTGATGTCTCTCTATCCTTCAGTATCTTCATCCTTCCATCCTTCTTCCTTTTATTACCCTTGTGCTTGCTGTCCCTCCTCGCTATATCCT
>JAWZYT010005897.1:220000-281061 GCA_034508575.1 Petrolisthes manimaculis | reverse complement strand
AGAAGTTATATATATATTTTTACTCGTATGTCGGTAACACTATAGAGACAACAAACACCACAAAACACAGGATAATTAAAGTAAATGTATAAGAAGTATTGGATTATGTATATATAACTTTAGGCCTACAGGACAAATAAGTATAATAGACGAATAAATAAATAAATATGAAACAAATATATACTGCAAATAAACACATAACAATAAATCAATAACAACAAATGAGTAAATACATAGATGAATAAATATCCATATACATATAAATAAATACGACGCATTCATACATAAACAATAAATGAATACCTCAATACATTAATAATAATAATAATAATTGGAGAGAAATGGAATCCAAACACTACAGCAGTTCTAGAGCCACCACATAATATTATAGGGGACACAAACACACATGCACTGTAGTAGAGATGAGACCCGGACAGACAGACAGACACAGAGACAGACAGACAGACACAGAGACAGACAGACAGACACAGAGACAGACAGACAGACACAGAGACAGACAGACACAGAGACAGACAGACAGACAGACAACAACATTACTTACAGACTTGTCATGGTGACGGGGCCACAGTTGACAGCTCACCACGAGTCCTTGACACTGTTTAGGGTGAGAAAGGTCGTCCGTCGGTTTAAGGGACCCCGTGATGTAGTCAGAAGAATATTGGAGGTTAGTCAATCCTTCAAATATTGTCACAAAACGCCACCTATATGAAAGGTGATTGTTTCGTGGCATAGTCAGGAGGAATCAGAAGCCACCAGGATTTACACACGATCACAGGGTCCTTATGGGGAGATAGTATACGTTTGGTACAACATTGGAGTGCCTTGGTTCCTCCTCCAATAATATGCCACGAAACAGGACCAAGTTGACATAAAATAATGGTGGCCTGTTGCTTGGAATAGTCTGGAGGATTCTGGCAGCTGTTCCAGATTTATACCAACACTGAACTAACACCACTCCCTTAATTCCATCACGGCCCCAATTGCCTCTACTGTAAACTGGAAACTTGTTGGTGTCGGTATATAGAGATTACTATTGGCTCACGAATGCGGTTAAGGCCCCTCCCTGCATGTGATCGTGTATGAGAATTGGAAGCTTCTGATTCCTCCTGACTATACCACGAAACAAGCTCCTGTCATATAGGTGGTGTTTCGTGGTAGTATTTGAAGGACTCGTTTACCTCCAATTTTCTGACTACGACACAGGGGCTCTTAATGGACTGGCAAACAGACCAAGATTTCACTCACATTAGCAGCAGATTGACAGGAAGGGTAAGTGGAGGAAAAAAATAGAAGCCGGGCATGTTGTGTATAAGTGCCGAGACGGAAGTGCCTCAATGGGAGTTCGCTTGACGGAGGTAAACACAGAATTCGTTTTATTGTGCAGTTTGGAGCTAGGTTCCAGGTAGTCACTCACTCACCCCGTTTCCCCTCCTCCACCGTCTTCATACTTTGTTTATTTTGATTTTTACAAGTTCAGTACATAAATATGAGTCTCACTATGAGGGTCAATTTAATGTACAAATCGTATGGGCACCATGCACGAGGGATGGTGACAAGGTTACCTAAACGACGACCCTTACCAGACCTTCACAACACACACACACACACACACACACACACACACTCTCTCTCTCTCTCTCTCTCTCTCTCTCTTTCTCTCTCTCTCTCTTTCTCTCACTCACACACACACACACACACAACAGTAACAATAACAACCACTACAATATAATGCCATGACGTGCGTGTTTACTGATCAATATACGATACAGTTCTTGTGGAATTTGGCCACCAATACAACATCGGGTGTGTTGAAACTGGAGCAAGGTGGTTGGTGAAGTTTTCTCGTGAGACTCGGGGAGGCAACTAACCGAATCCTCCAAACTCTTCTACGAAACAGATCAACGAGATGATGATGATGGTATTGTCGACAGAAAAGCGGAACGTCTCTTATTACACTCCCTCCTTCCCTCCCTCTCTCCTTCCTTCCCTCCCTTCCTCCCTCCTTCCCTCCCTCTCTCCTTCCCTCCCTCTCTCCTTCCTTCCCTCCCTCCCTCTCACCTTCCCTCCCTCTCTCTCTCCTTCCCTCCCTTCCTCACTCACTCACTATGTCATTTTCCTCATCAGATTACTACGCACTTCACTCATCTCTTGTACAGTCGAGGACATACGGAGCTTTTCTCTCTCTCTCTCTCTCTCTCTCTCTCTCTCTCTCTCTCTCTCTCTCTCTCTCTCTCTCTCTCTCTCTCTTTCCTGTACTAACTCATAACAATATAATTCATGTAATACTAATATAGAGTTCATAATATGGTGTGTACGTAAATGTGACCATAAAATACATCCCCACTCCTTCAAGACGTCGATCTTTATTACCAGTGGCCTGCTTGTGGGATTGGCTGGTGAGGGAAGGAGAACAATAATTTTGCCTGTGACTGTACTATACTCACTCACACACACACACACAAACACACACACATCACCGGGACATGCAAACACAAAACGGTATCACTTGCATCGCACACACGAAATTCCTGGCGCGCACGGCAGCAGCAGCAGCAGCAGCAGCCCTCCCTCCCTCCCTCCTTGCATGTCATACCCGTAGTTCAGATTCCACACACACAGTTATTCAGGAAACGACACACATGCAGCTGGTTGGTAAGAGTTAGTTTATTGTAAGAAGTTTATGCTGATAATTATTGGTTATTGATTAAAGAGGACAGTATATACGAAAAAAAGAGAAAGATTAATAAATCAAACTTAATGAGCTTTGGCATTACTGCAGATAATAAACATATAGAAGGCAAAGTGTTCTTGTAAATGTACACATGAATTCCATTGTGTGTGTGTGTGTGTGTGTGTGTGTTATAGTAGAAGTCTTACATATATATTTACCGATAACAATGTTTTAGTATAGGGAATCAGTGAGGTAGTGAACTATATATATATACAACGGATGATGGAACAAAGTGTGAAGGTTATATATACAGTCTGAATACGCAAAGGAAGAAAAATAAAAAAAATATATAACAACGAGGCTCTTGTATATATATATATATATATATATATATAAAAAAAAATCTAGAACACCGAGGCTCTTGAAAAAAAAAAATCGACAACACTGAGGAGGCTCTTGAAAAAAATATCTATAACACTAGAGGCTCTTGATGAAAAAAACAAAACAAAAAACAATTCTATAACACTGATGCTCTTGAAAAAAAAATCTATAACACTGATACTCTTAGCAAAAAAAAAAAAAAAAAAAAAAAAAAAAAAATTGAGCTCATGGTTTGGTGTTTTTAGGCCTGACAGTATTATGAGCTGAGAGCACACGAAGGATTTTAAAAGTCTAGAAAATGCGATACAGGATGATATATACACGTATTTGGGTTGGGTTGGATATATATTACCTGCTGGGCCTCCTCCTATAGGTATACTGGTCTGGTCGTCATCAAGGCTACAGTATACAGTATAATTATTCAGTGTTGGAACATCAAAATAAATAAAAAAGTAGTAAAAGATGTTTGTATATATTTTTTTTCCACAGTGGTTAGATTTCTTTATTTACTAGACTTATACATTTGAAAGATAGGAACATCTGCGACCTTCACATCTCAAGAGACTTTACTTCATTAATAAACAAAAGAGTACACACATTTTTAACCTCTCGTGTAGACAAAAAAAAAAGTATGTAAGAATTTCGATACAACAGACAGAATGAAGCAAGATTGTCAGAGGACCCAGAAATTTATGGAGTCGTGATATCCAAACAGTATATACATGTACGCCAAATGTGTGTGATTCCAAATTTGCACATGTAGGCACACACACTCACACACACACACACTCACACTTCCGTCTTTACCGTGCATGTGTGGAGGGCAGAAGAGGAGGAGTGGGAAATTAGGGGGTTCACTGTACAGGGTTTGAAGGGAAGGTGGAGGAGGAGGAAGGAGAACAGGAAGAGATAATATAGAAAGAAAGAGAAAAGTGGGAGCATCATGAAGGAGGAAGAGGAGGAATGAGAGAGAGAGAGAGAGAGAGAGAGAGAGAGAGAGAGAGAGAGAGAGAGAGAGAGAGAGAGAGAGAGAGAGAGAGAGAGAGAGAGAGAGAGAGAGAGAGAGAGAGAGAGAGAGAGAGAGAGAGAGAGAGAGAGAGAGAAAATAAAAGAGAGAAAATTAAGTAAGAAGATGTGAAAGTGGAAGATAAATAAAGAGACAGAGAAAGATGAAGAAAAAGGGGAGAAGATGGGAGTTATAACCATAAAATAAATATGCTTGCCTATATACGGTATGTTAAAATTCTCAAAAAGCATAGTAAAGTAGTTGTAATACTGGATAATATTATAGGGTTCATTCAGACCTGTTACCGAGGCCTCCCTTCATGATCATCACCTTACAATTAAACCTCACACCTCACCCTCACTACACAAAACACAGGAGGGAGGGAGGGAGTGAGATTAAAGGTGGAGTAAGTGTGAAATTAATATAGGATGGACGTGTGTGTGTGTGTGTGTGTGTGTGTGTGTGAAGGAGTGGTAGGGAGGGAGGTGCCTTAATAATGCTCCCAGTCTCGTTTCAGCCGTCAAGTCTTGTTGGTGTGTGAGGTCAGAGGTTAATGAGAGAATAAAGGTTCCAGAGGAGGTCACCTGTTATATTATGTAAGTGGATAGATGATATATTTAGGGTACAGTCGCGGCACATAGTCCTTGATCACGGTGCAAGGAGAAATCTGGTCAAAGATTATGTTCCGCGACAGTACATTGGAGCGCCTTGATTCCCCCAAAAGTATACCAGGAAACAACAAGACCAGAATAACAACATTAAACTAATGGTGGCTTGACGTTGGTAGGAATAGTTTGGAGGAATCACATGAGACGTTGTACGTAAAGGCGACGTGCGTGTGTGTTCAGGAAGCAGTATGCTTGATAAGGGGGCCCCGTTTGAAGTGAGTCTGCTTCATGTATCCACAACTGTACACCTCCTCCATAATAAAGGTTGTTGTTGTTGTTGTTTTGCTTTCGTTACACCTAATCACTTATATACCTCACCTGTATGTTTCTCTATTTTGTGTTCCTTTGAGGCTACAACACATAATTATATATACAGTAATATTAATCTCGCCTCTCAATTTTCTCTGCTTGTTGTTGTCTAATCAATGCTACGACTTGGGGTCTACAATTTATGGAGTGTTGGGTAAACGCTATTGTTTTTACCCATTTACTCAGCAACTTAATATCATTCAACTGTATACTATTATTATAAACACTGATCTTCCATTATAATGTTCCTGAGTTTGTCTGTTGGTTTGTTCGTTTTCATTCATGTTTGTTTGTTTGTTCAAGATGATGTATTTCGTGTTTCATTGTTGTCCCCCGAGTTTGTTTTGTTTGTTTCATTCAATGTTTGTCTTTACCAATGTTTTGTTGTTGTTATTATTATTGTTGTTGTTGTTGTTGTTGTTTCCATACTGCATCATCATATCCTCCTAGCTGTGTTTTCATTCATTGTTGTTTTTGCCAGTGTTTTGTTATTGTTGTTGTTGTTTCCTTCTAGCTGTGTTTTGCCAGTGTGTTTGTTGTTGTTGTTTCCTTCTAGCTGTGTTTTCTTTTAATGTTCTTTTTGTCAGTGTTTGTTGTTGTTATTCCATACTGCATCATCATATCCTTCTAGTGGTGTTTACTATCAGTGGGTCGAAGGTTGATGGTGTCTTTAATATTCACAAGACGAAGGTTCGATAACTTACTACTCATCACCTGTACACCGTGAACATCTTCCTGTCTTGTCTCTCTGTCTCTCTCTCTCTCTCTCTCTCTCTCTCTCTCTCTATCTCTCATTTTCATCATCATTATCACTCTCTTACTTTTCACTAATCTTTTCATTATCATCATCAATTTCATCATCGCTAATTCCATTTTTTTTTTCTCTCTCTCACTTCTCACTATCCTTTACCTCACTATCCAGCTACTCTCTCACCACCCACTCTCCTCTTCATCATCATCATCACTCTCACCATTGCTACTCTCCTTCACCACCCACATATAATCAAAATCCTTCTCACCACACACACACACACTCCCTCACCCTATCGCCATTCTCAAACTCATTACACACATTTTCAACATTTCCAAACTTACATTCCCCACCACATTCCCTTCCATCTCTTTCTTACTCTCTCATCAATCCAATACTCTGAATTATCAACCACTTTTTTTTTTCGTAATTCAGGGGAGATTTTCTTGTTGATAAATTGGAAGGCTATTGACTGATTCCTCCTACTAACTATACTAAACAAGTGATGCCCTCAATGGTACTAATAGTGGATCTGCCTGTTGTTTCGTGGCATAGTTTGGAGGAAGCACAGACCTTCCAAATCACCAATAATCTCCAATCTCTCCCCTTAATCACTCCATATCTTTGCACACTCTACTCTTTCTTCTCTTCTTCTCTTCTTCCTCCTCCTCCTCCTCCTTCTCATTCTCCTTCTTCTTCTCTCTTCTCTTCTCCCACTCCCCACATCATGCACCACCTACTCCAATCTACACGAAGAGAGAGAGAGAGAGAGAGAGAGAGAGAGAGAGAGAGCGTGGGGGTGATGGAGGAGGCAGTAGGGCAATCAAAATCCTCCACACATCTCACCTCGCCTTATCACCAGCCTTGTCTGTCGTTGTGTCTCCAATATATTACACACACACACACACATACACACACACACACACACACACTGGTTAACTTCAAGGCCCATGGTGAGGGTGTTGTAAGAGAGCTTCGGGCGGTCTTACAGTCACAAACAAAAGTCCAGCATCGGGTGAATGAGGCGAGCCATTTCATTAAATAACGTCACTTTTATGAACCAATACAAAGATCAATAGATTTTGTTTCGTATAATTTTTTTTCGTGACAGTTTAAATATAATTCAAATATTTTTCGTCTTTTGATCCGTAGAATGAATTATCTATACGTTGAACGGCATCTCTTTAAGGAAAACACATTATGAAGTGAAATATATATATGACAATCGAAACGAAATTACGGTGACTCCCAATTTCCTACGTCCCAATTATAGTGTCATGTAGTTACCATCCTCAAAGCTATTTAAATGTTCAACGATATAAGTCAACCACAAACGAGACATTGTGAAAATACCATAACTTTACAAAAAATAATAATAATAATAATAAACACGTGACTGTCCATAATCTACAACCCTCCCTTGGTGTTAAAATGTCAGAGTAAAGGATAAAACAACTTGACACTGGACATCGATTGACCTATCAAATCGAATAGATAAATAAAAAAATAATAGTACAAGACCATCCCCACCACGACGAGAGAGATAGACATAATATAGATACAGGATGTGTGTGTGTGTGTGTTTGTGTGTGTGTGTGTGTGTGTGTGTATACTCGTACATCTCGTGGTGTTGAAAGGTCAGGGTAAAGTATAAAACAAGCAGGGGACAACGAACGACCTATTAAATCCATAACAGAAAAACAAAAACAATGTAATGCAAGTCTTTCAACACCACCAACACCATCACCATCACCATCACCACAACGACGTGACACACAGACAGACAGACAGATATACTCGTACAGTAACCATACACATTGAGATGACTCGAGTAAACATTTGACAGCCTCCTTCAATATCTATACCAGAAAATAGACCCCCTCACTGGTACACATACACTAATAGACCCCCTCATTGACACACACACACTAATAGGGAGTCTGTCTCGTGGCATATATAGTTTGGAGGTAATGGAGGAATCAGAGACCTTCCAAGTCACTAACACAAAGAATCTGCTCTTAAAAACCTACTTATTGGAAAGTTTCTCACCTAACAAATATATGGAAGCTATCAAACGTGTACATATAAGAGTCCCCCTAATGTGGATGATTATTATTGTCCACGACTGTACAGTACATACATATATACATCTCGTGGCATGTAACATTTTGAAGGAGTTCCGGGTTGCTCTTCCCCGAATCTCCTTCAAGTGGGACAAAAGCAACAAAGGAGGAAAAAAAAAAAAAAATATATATATATATACGAGGACAATAGGACAAAAATAAACTCATCTTGTCAGGTTAGGCTCCACAATGGTCATCCACTCAAAAAAAAAAAAAAAAAAAAAAAAAAAAAAAAAAAATTAAACGTTGAAAAAAAAAAAAAAAAAAAAGACTATTGGATGTTTCAGATTTGGCAATGAATTCGGCTTCTAACGATCTCGGCGGCCGCTGCTCTGACCTTTTGTCTACACGGCTCATAAAAAAAAATGGAAATAAAAAGAGCTGTGACGACCTGGTAAATGTTCACACCTTCAAAGTGGTAACCATTTAGAAATATTTAAAAAAAAAAATAAAGTTCCGAAAGCGTTGGATTCTCTTTTTCTAACATACAGTATAATTATGACTTATTATTATTATTATTATTATTATTAGTAGTAGTAGTAGTAGTAGTAGTATTTGTATTTGTTGTAGTAGTATTAGTAGTTTTATTTGTGGTAGTAGCAGAAATAGTAGTAGTAGTATTTGCATATTTATTATCTAAAACGCTTTTCATAAGATTAATTTGAGCGTATAGTAAATGGAGGAGGAACATGAGGAAAGATATAATGTAGGGAAGGTTTATAAAGGTGGAGGGAGGTGTGTATAAATGACATGAACACTAGATGGCAACACCAGCGAGCCTCAGTAATTTGTCCGTTTTTTTTGGTAACCGAATAACACACTGGTGGTACCCTGCTTCACCCCTGTCTCCCCCTGCCTCACGCCAGCCCCACCCTGCTTCTCCCTGTCTCCCTGTCTCACCCCTACTTCCCCCGTTTCACCCTTGCGTCTCCCTGTCTCACCCCAGCCCTACCCAGCTTCTCCCTGCCTCACCCCTGCTTTCCCCTCCCTCACCCCTGCCCCACCCTGTCTCACCCCAGCCTCACCTTACCTCACCTATTCCTCCCCCTCCCACACCATCTTCCTCCCTGCCTCGCTTTACCACATTATTTTTCTCACTGTCGCACACTGTCTCATTATTTTACACACTCCCTCACCCTCACAATCTCAATATTTAGCTCTCTTGTCTCACCCTTCTTCTTCCCTCGCTCACTATCTTGCTCAACTGTCTCATTCTTTCCAACTTTTTTGTTCCTACTTCACAATGTGTATTCTTCTCTCTCTTCTTTCTCTCATTCTTCTCTCTCCTATTTCTCTTCTTTCCTCTCTTCTTTCCACTCATCTCTCCTCTCTCTCATTCCCTTCTTCCACTCCTTTTTCTTCTCCTCTTCCTGTTCTTTCGTTGCAGAAGATATAACAATATATAATACTCAGATAAACCCACAGACAAAGATGGAGTAAGCAGGAGAGAGAGAGAGGAAGAGAGAGAGAGAGAGAGAGAGAGAGAGAGAGAGAGAGAGAGAGAGAGAGAGAGAGAGAGAGAGAGAGAGAGAGGCACACCTATAAGGCTGGTGAAAGAAGACGAAGACTGATGAAGGGAGGGAGGCAGGTGACAGCACTATGGCGTCGGCTCTCAAGGTGTAGTGTGGAGTAGCCTCAAAATATTCCCATCCTTCATGCCAACTTTCCCCTCTCCTCTCCTCCCACCCAATCATCATCCCTCACCCCGTACACAACTTGGGAACGGCGTGCATTCGGGTGTCATCATTATCTCCTAAGTTTCTCGAATGGTGTGTGTGTGTGTGTGTGTGTGTGTGTGTGTGTGTGTGAGTGTGTGTGTGTGTGTGTGTGTGTGTGTGTGTGTGTGTGTGTGTGTGTGTGTTCATTTACAAATATACACTACCACAGAATGGGATTGAATGTATATTGTCAAGTTGTGTTGGTGTCAAAACTGGTGTTTGTTTTGTGTGCATGTAGCCAAACAGTGGGACATTGTTTGCGTGTGTGACTGTGTGTTTCTTTGCGTGTACGACTGTATACGTGCTGCCATTTGTGTGCAGTCGTGTATGTGCGTTCGTGTGTTCGCTTTAGTGATGTATGTATGTATGTGCGTGTGTGTGTGTGTGTGTTTGTGTCGGTATACAGAAATAGGGTAGGTGTGTTTGGTGTGTGAACGTGCATGGACGAAGGTGGTTGTGTATGTGTGTACGTGTGTATATGAACACACATACACATGTATGTTTAAGTAAGCAATTTTGCGTAAGTGTGCAATTAAGTGTTCGTGTGTGTATAGTGCGGTGCTTGGTGTGTGTGTGTGTGTGTGTGTGTGTGTGTGTGTGTGTGTGTGTGTGTGTGTGTGTGTGTGTGTGTGTGTGTGTGTGTGTGTGTGTGTGTGTGTGTGTGTGTGTGTGTGTGTGTGTGTGTGTGTGTGGTTATCTAATTATACTTAAAAAAGACTGAATCAAGTTTGTGTGTGTGTGTGTGTGTGTGTGTGTGAAGTGCAAATGTGTACTGTCACCCAAAGATATAAATGCATCCTGTCATTAGCGCAAGCAAGCAACGACCAGCAGGAGGAAGACGACGATGGTGGTGATGGTGGTGATGGTGGTGGTGGTGGTGGTGGTGATGATGGTGGTGTGGTGGTGGTGATGGTGATGTGGTGACGGTGGTGATGGTGGTGGTGGTGGTGGTGGTGGCGTCTGTGATGGTGGTAATGATGGTGATGGTGGTGATGGAGGTGGTGACTGTGATGGAGGTGGTGGTGGTGGTGGTGGTGGTGGCGTCTGTGATGGTGTTGTGTGGTGGTGATGGTGGTGGTGACGTCAGAGAATACAACAATACACCCACATCTGCATTGTTTACCAGTAAGGGTTTTGGGGTTGTGTGTGTGTTTGTGAGTGCGAGTGTTTTAATTCTTTCAAATGTCTGTGATGGTTTCTTCTCTATTAAACATTATCACGTGGATCCTATCATAGCAAAAAAAAAAAAAAAAAAAAAAAAAAAAAAAATTAAGGTAAAATAAATAAACAAATAAAAAAAAGGTAAAATAAATAAACAAATATAAATAACACGTTTCTCCTTCCCCCTCCTTCTATTCGTATTCTCTCTTTTTCACCTTTATTTCATTTCCTCCAATTTCCTTCCCTTCCTCCCTTTTCCTCCTATTCCTCTCCTTACCCCTCCCTCTATTCTTTTTCTCTCTCCTTCCCTCTTAATCTTTTGCCACTCTTTTTCTCCTATTCCCCTCCCTCCTCCCCTTTTCCTTCTATTTCCCTCCTCCCCTTTTCCTCCTAGTCCCCCTTCTCCCCCCATTTTCCTTCTAATCCAATCCCCTCCCCTTTTCCTTCTATTTCCCTCCTCCTCTTTTCCTCCTAGTCCCCTCCTCCCCCTCTTTTCCTTCTATTTCTTTCCTCCCTCATTCCCTCCCTTCAACTAACCCTTCATACCTGTCAACATTTCACGTTCGCCCTTCATTTTTTTTCACTTCGTTTCACCTTTTTCCTCGGCTACCAACAACAACACCTCATTTCTACAACCAGCCTTCACACTTTCTAGTTGCTCCTCTCGTAATAATTTCCTCGTCATTATCCCTTTCCTCACTCACTTTCATATACACAAAGAGTCATTTCACTTTTCAATTTTTTGTTTCTTTCATTCATAACCCTAAGTACTTATTTTTTTGTTTCTTACCAATGTTAGTTTTCACTCTACCACTCTCTCTAATCACTCTCCTTTTTCTCGCTTAACACACTCTCATTTCCTCTCATTCATCAGTGTTCTTTCAAGTACCTTTTCTTTCCTCCCCTTCCTCTTCCCTATTATTGTCTCCCTTCCAGTTCCCTCTCCTATCCCTCTCTTCCCCCTGTTCCCTCCCCTATCCCTCTCTTCCTTCCCTTCCCCTTCCTTCTCTCCCTTCCTGTTCCCTCTCCTATCCCTCTCTTCCTCCCCGTCCCCTTCCCTATCCCTCTCTTACTCCCCTTCCCCCTCCCCTATCCTTCTCTCCCTTCCTTCCCCTCCCTTCCTCCCCTTCCCCTTCCCAATCCTTCTCTTCCTTCCTGTTCCTTTTCCTATCCCTCTCTTCCTTCCCTTTCCCTCATCTATCCCCTCTCTTCCTTCCTTCCACTTTCCGTTTATAAAGTGTAATCCTCCCCCTCTTCATCAACACTTCCCATCTTGCCTGTTTTATTTTTCTCCTTCCTTCTACTCCACTTCACTTACGTTCCTCCTTCCCTTCGCTTTCCCTCTTAAACCCTTCAACATGCATGGTCACCGTCATTATTTCACTCTTACTAACGCCAGTTGATTTTTCTCTCCTCAGTGAATACCTCAGAGTAAAGGGGTTAATTAATTTCATCTCCTTCTTCCTTCCTCATTCTTCTTTTCTCCGTCCACTTTTTCTCCTTTATCCGTTTCTTCTTCCTTCCTTCCTTCTTCGTTCCTTCCTCTTCAAGTATAAACAAGAAGCCCCGCATGTACCAATAGCTCTGTTACTGTTTGGAGTCCCTTTGTTATACCTTTGTTTTCATTTTTCCTCTTTTCACCTTCGGCTTTCTCTACCACGAGTCAGAGATTTATTCAGGCTGACAGGACCATCTTACCACGGCTGCTTCACCACCTCTTGTAAGCCTTCCGTGCCTCCGTGTGTGTGTGTGTGTGTGTGTGTGTGTGTGTGTGTGTGTGTGTGTGTGTTGTGTTGTGTTGTGTTGTGTTGTGTTGTGTTGTGTTGTGTTGTGTTGTGTTGTGTTGTGTTGTGTTGTGTGTGTGTGCGTGTGCGTGTGTGAGTGTGTGTGTGTGAGGGACCTATAATTATACAGTAGGAGTGCGTGGACGAGTGAGTGTTGAGAAAGTCCTTGCTACTTTGGTAAAGAGAAAATGTGACATTGAATGGAAGACAAGAAGCGACACACAATGAAAGCAAGAAAGAGATTGGACCCTGAATGATAGTGATGATTAGACGATGATATAGGCTACGATAGAGAAGATGGAACACTGAACGAGAGACAAGACGGACGGGGCATTGAATGAAAGAGAAGACGGGATGTGGTTATCAGGAGAAAATGGGAAGCGATACAAGGGAAAATGGAGCGAGGGGCAGAAAGGTAAAACGGACCGCGATGATAGAGCAAATGGGGCCTCGAGTTGGTGAAGTGGCCGTGAATGAGAGAGGAATAGAGGACTGATGATGATGGATGCTGCTGATGGAGGGGCAGGAAAAGGAGGAGGAGGAGGAGAAGGAGGAGGAGTAAGAGTGGGAGATTTCACAATTGCCTACCATGGGATAACCACCCTTGAAATTCCAGGATAAAAGCGGACTAAACCGTGAAGTAGTTTGCCTGAGGGGAAAGTGGGGGGAAAGATAGAAAGGAGGTTGGCAGGGACTGCGTGTGCGTGAGTGTGTGCGTGTATATTATATGTACAGCCATGGCTGATAGTGCTTGACCAGGGTCCAAGGAGTGTTGGAGAGAAACTGAACAGAGTTCAAAAACGTGTCTTCTAAACCATTCTCAACGTTGAGAATGGTTTGGAAAATTCATTTTTTCGAACTCTGTTCAGTTACTCACCAACACTCCTTGTACCCTAAACACTATCAGCCATGGCTGTACACATAATATACACGCACACACTCACGCACACACACACACACACATACACTCAGTTCACACCTCTCAAATGTTAACAGTTAAAGTTAGGGTCCCTGAACAGATCAATGCACTGATCCAAGATGGCTTTGTACTAATATATAAATAAATGAAATAAAAAGCTAAATAAATACATAAATAAGTAGATCAATGAATAATAAAGAAGATACAAGTCGTCGTGTCCAGGATTCGAACCCCACACACTCTTAGAACTGATAGGACCAGAAGGATAGTAATCTGGACTGAAGGTTAATTAAGGAACCCTGATAAACATTAAAAAAAAATTGGAGTTAGGCCCAAACGAGTCCTTCAAATACTGCCACGAAACACTCATGCACCTATAATGGAAGGAGCTTGTTTCGTGGCATAGTCAGGAGGAATCACAGGGTCCTCCAGGGTCCTCCGTACTAATGATTCCACCTCAACACAACAAGACAAATACAAAACAAGTTATCTAAATGGTGGTACTTTGATTCTTGTTGTAATTAATAATATAGTCTGGGAGTCAGGAGATGTGAAGAGTTATTATCGTTAATTTTATAATATAGTTTGGGAGTCAGGAGATGTGAAGAGTTATTATAGTTAATTTTATAATATAGTTTGGGAGTCAGGAGATGTGAAGAGATAGTTAGTTCATTTTATAATATAGTTTGGGAGTCAGGAGATGTGAAGAGTTCTAATAGTTCATTTTATAATATAGTTTGGGAGTCAGGAGATGTGAAGAGTTATTATAGTTAATTTTATAATATAGTTTGGGAGTCAGGAGATGTGAAGAGTTATTATCGTTAATTTTATAATATAGTTTGGGAGTCAGGAGATGTGAAGAGTTATTATAGTTAATTTTATAATATAGTTTGGGAGTCAGGAGATGTGAAGAGATAGTTAGTTCATTTTATAATATAGTTTGGGAGTCAGGAGATGTGAAGAGATAGTTAGTTCATTTTATAATCTTGTCGAGTTGTGAGGGAAGAGGGATTAACGATAGCAGGAATGTTTCACTCGCTGTAGTCAAAGGGTTAATGAACTTTGTATGTTATTTTTTTTCTTGAGGTAGAGAATTATAGTGATGAAAGGGTTAACGTTACTTACACTGGTAATAAGGAAGCCCTACGTAGTGACTTGGCAATTTAAAGGGAAGTAAGTAGTAGGAGATGGGCGGGATGGAGGGGGAAAGAAAGGAGAGAAAGAAAGAGGTTAGGGAAAGGTAAAGGGAAGGGAGAGAGAAGAGGAGAGAGAAAGATAAAAGAGAGAGGGCATGGAAAGGGTAAGAGAGAAAGTAGAGGGAAAGATACGAGAGAGAGCATGGGAAGGGTAAGAGAGAGAGAGAGAGAGAGGGCATGGGAAGGGTAAGAGAGAGAGAGAGAGAGAGGGCATGGGAAGGGTAAGAGAGAGAGAGAGAGAAGGGGGAAGAAGGGGCAAAAAAGAGAGAAGGGAGAAAGTGGGATGATGAAAGGGAAATAATAAAAGAAAGAGAAAAACGAAAAGGAAAAGGAAAGAAGGGTACAATAAAAGGAATCAAAGAGATGACCGTGGAAGGGGAAAAAGAGAGGCTGGGAAGAAGGAAGGAAGGAAGGAAGGAAGGAAGGAAAGGAGAATGAGAGAAAAAGGAGGAGAAGGAAGGGAGAAGGAGAGGAAAAACAAGATGGAAGTAATAAATGTGAAGGAGAGGAAAAAAGGATGAGGCTGTGAAGAAGGAAGGAAGGAAGGAAAGGAGAAGGAGAGGAAAATAAAGATGGAAGTAAGGAGAGGAAAATAAAGATGGAAGCAAACAAGACAGGACCAAATAAAATAAAGGCCTTGGTAAGTTAATTAAAGGTAGAAACTGTTGACGGTAAACAGGAGCTCTATCGAATCCTCCAAACTACGTCACGAAACGCATCCACCATATAATTATACGTAACATTGAGGTGACTCGTTGCCTGGGATAGCTTGGAGGACCTTGGAGGAATCAGTTTATCTCAAAATATCACCATATATAAAGAGGTTCATCCCTTTAATTAAACAGATGTATGTATGTATGTGTATGTGTGTGTGTGTGTGTGTGTGTGTGTGTGTGTGTGTGTGTGTGTGTGTGTGTGTGTGTATACGTCTCATGTAGCTCGGGGTGTGTGTGTGTGTGTGTGTGTGTGTGTGTGTGTGTGTGTGTGTGTATACGTCTCATGTAGCTCGGGGTGTGTGTGACAATTCCAGAGGGTGTGACAAAAGTGAGGAAAGGTATAACGCCCCTCCCTCCCTCCCTCCACTAATAATACCACCGTCAGTTTTCCTTCCTTCCTCCCTTTCCTTCCTTCCTTCTTTCCTTTCCTCCTTCCTTCCTTACTTACTTCTTTCCTCCTTCCTTCTATCTTTCCTTTCTTCCTTCCTTCCTTCCTTCCTTTCTTTCTTTCTTTCTTTCTTTCTTTCTTTCTTTATCCTCAGAGTTCTTTCCTGAGTTAGATTAGTTACTCCGGTGTGATTCCCAGATATATTCTCATATAAGTAACTGACTGATAAAAAAAAAAAAAAAAAAAAAAAAATTTGGGTTGACGGAGGAAAGTTTGGAATGATTTGTAATGACTAGAAGAAGATGGATGAAACTTTTTTGGAATGACTAGAAGAAGATGGATGAAACTTTTTGGAATGACCAGGAAGATGGAAGAAACTTTTTGGAATGACTAGGAAGATGGAAGAAACTTTTCGGAATGACCAAGAAGATGGATGAAATTTTGGATGGATGACTTGAGGAGGAGAGTGTCAGGGGCAAGGAAAGAGAGGGGGGGGGGACCTTGGGAAGGGGGGGGTACGAGGGAAAATATAGGATACGCGGAAAGAAGAAGGAAAAGGAAAAGGAGAAGGAGAAGGAGAAGGAGGAGGAGAAGGAGGAGGAGAAGGAGGCACATTACAAAGGATTACAAAAGACAGTCAAACATGAACAAAAAACTATTGGTTTTTGTGGGACCCTCAAAAATTATTCAGTCAATTTTATTCGTATGGAGAAAATGACAGCATTATGAAGAAAAGGAGAAGGAGTAAAATGAGAGAGAAGAGGTGGAGGAAGGAAGTGAGGAAGAGACAGTGGATGTTGTGGAAGAGAGAAGGGAAGGATGTAAGTGGAGGAGGGAGGGCAGGTGGAAGAGATAGATACGGGAGAGCAAGGGAGAGTGGGAAGGAGAGGTAGGATGCGGGGGAGGACTGAAGGGAGGGAGGGAGAGAGGGAGAGACGGGGGGAGGTAAAGTCATGGTCTAATGTACTGCAACCTGGTGAATAAAAGCGAGCTATTTGAGTTAATTTTATGAACCAAAATTGCACACACCAACAGCTATAGTTTCGTATCATTTTTCGAAGCCATCTCATTGGAAGGTGTTGCAGTACATTAGACCATGACTTTACACGTACTAGAACCAGGCAGGAGGGGAGAGAGAGGGCAGGAGGGAGGGGAGGAGAGAGATACGAGGGAGTGGGGGAAGGAAGAAGAGATAGGATGCGGGGGAGTGAGGGAGGGAGGGAGGGAGGGGAGGTGCACATACTGGAGTCAGGCAGGAGGGAGGGAGGGAGGGGGAGAGAGAGAGAGCGAGAAAGAGAGAAAACTGGAGGAAGGCAAGGCAAGGCAAGGCTGGGGTTCCTCGGTGGAGTGGGCCGACTCATTCTACCTCACCTGGCGCCATTCCTTCTTCGGGACTCGTACAGGGAGCACCGCCTGCACCACCACCACTACCACTACCACCACCACCACCACTACCATCGACACACCAAGGCACAAGGTGGGTCTCTCTGCCTTTACATTCACACAACACAAGTGCAAAAATAATACATCACTCGTCCATCCACCACGACAATGATGGAAGTACTAACACATATAACACTATAACACATTACGACAATTACGTTTATTATAATTTAACACATAAGATTAACATCAGTGAAATGTGTAAGAGACAGGGACATTTTAAGTGAAAATAAAACAACACATTGTAGTGCCTAAACCAACACACTAAATGACGATAACACTGAAAAAATAATGAAATCATCCCAGTTTTCGTGAAAATTCTATTATACCCTGATGAGTCCAGTGAAAAACTAACCCACTTCACGACAACACAAGTGAAAACAATCTAACCCACCAAACAACCAACAGTGATTTGTCTGACCTGATTCAAGAGTGACAAATGTTATTATTAGGAATTCATGCGTGAAAATACTTAATGATGAATATTTCGTGTTTTAAGGATTTACTGAATTTGTGTTATAAGTCACATGACAAAGTTGATTGGAGGCAATCAGAAAGTTGTCAATTAATAAAAAGAAAAAAGCTTCGACTTCTGCATTTCATGATATTTTTTTTTTTTTTTAATTATATATACTTTTTCATCCTGATAAAAAATTATACAGTGAACACTGACTTTATATACTTTGTCCAAAATGGGAAGATGACAGTACCTCTGTCAAAACAAGTTCAACTTTTCTACTTTCCTTTCAACTATATTCCCTCGATAAGAGTACACGAAAGACAGACTGAATAATCAATCAATCAATCACCACAGTCTGTAAAAACCGAACTTGGCCCGGGGCTCGGAAGCATATCGAATTGAACATTATTATGGCCAGACCAAAGAACTCCTCGACACTGAATTATGCATCCTTTTATGTCCTACTCGCAAATCTTTTAACTCAAGGAAGGAAGAGAGGGAGGGAGGGAGGGGAAGATTATGCTGTTGTTGTTGTTGTTGTTGTTGTTGTTGTTGTTGTTGTTGTTGCTGTTGTTGTTGCTGTTGTTGTTGTTACTCCCGACTTGTACGTTATACAGGAGTTACATTATTTCACGTTGACATTGAATTCAAGACACGGACAATCGACAGGAAAACCAGTTGTACCACCACACACACACACACACACACACATACACACACTTCCCCCCAACATGGCAACACGAGTGCAACAACCCATCAACTTCAACTCTACCGTAAAAAAAACAAAAAAACAAGAGTGTCGCAGAAATCCAGGAAAAAAATATAAATTAGTCTCGACATGACCGGTATTATTGTTTTTCATTATCATTATTTTTATTTATTTTTTCTTTACTGATACGGATGTTCACCACAAAAAAAATGTGCGAAGCAAAAACCTGTCCATTATCAGTCTGGCATAATCAGTGATAAATTCTAACCAAGTTCATATATTTTCAGAGTTTGCCGTTCAATGTAGCATCGTAGCATTTCCGTAATTCATTCTAAGGTCAAGTTCAAAAACGATAAAGAACCCACCATGAATAATAGTAACTAGTGGAACGTTTCCCTTCCCTAAGTAAGTAAGTATATAATTTACTGAACACCAACAAATCGTAAGATGAATAAAAACAAAGCTATAAACTCAAGTACCATTTTTCCGTCTTGAATTTTTTTGCCTCTCACCTCCCTCGCTGACGCGGATCTTAGCCATGAACTTGAATTCGGGTGAAGTCAGAGGGAGGAAGGGACGGACGGAGGGGAGGGAAGGGGAAGGGAGTCGGGGCTACCAAGGTCGTCCCTCTCTACTTACTCACATTCTCTGTCCCTCCGGCTCGCGCATCTTCTCGGACGTTTGTTGCATGAGAGATTCCCATGCCTCTCTCTCGTCGTGGCAGTGTATGTAGAGTATGTATGTATCTATGTATGTATCTATGTATAGTACGTAACTCTACAGGGACGCATGCAGTGTTGTTGATATTGAAAATCCTCTACCCTGTGTCCATTTACCTGTGTTCTTGTTGTTGGCCCTCTTCCTGTCTCCCTACCTGTCATCTTACTCGTTTCCCTGTGACCCTTTGCCTGTGTTTTTGTTCTTGTCTCCCTACCTGTCATTTTACTCGTTAAACCTGTCTGTCTCCTCTGTCTTGTATCCCCCGTCTGTTACTATCTTCTTGTCGCTCTAAGTGTCTTCCTGCCTGTCTTTATACCTGTCTCTCCCTTGTCTATCTCTCTGGAGTGGACAAAGGTGAGTTATGCCTTCGTTTCATTTCACCACCTCTCATCAAATGTGGTCTGGGGTCGCGATAACACTCCTCTCTAACCTCAACACTTTAGTCAAGAAAAGGTGAAGTTTACAAAGCCTCTCTTTCTTAATCTCAATGATAGATGTTGGTTTGCGTCTTAAGGAAAATTGTGCGCGTTCGGTAAAAAACTCTCAGTTATTTTAGCCTTGAAACGTTAGTGGGATGTGCAAAGTCCGTCGTCTTCACCAAGTATTCTATGTGACTAGATTGTATGTTTTCATGAGCCTTGTGTAGTCGATACAGTTAAAAAAAATCTGTTTTAATCTCTCTCTCTCACATATATAAAAAGTCCTGAAGAAGAAAAAATCCCGCAATTCCGTTTCACTTCCTCTTGTCGGTCAAAATGTATGTGCAAACTCCGGAGACTTCAACGCCAAAGTTCCCACCCACAGTACTCTATGTGTATGTAGCTTTCCTATGGAGATTTTAACGCCTCCTCAGCAAGTGATCCAACTCTACGGTAATGAAATCTTAGATGGTGATGAGTGGATGGACAAAATTTAATGTGATGGTAAATGGTGGTGATGGCGATGGTGATTAAAGTATGGTTCGGAATAACGGTGGAGATAATGATGTGGTGGAGAAGGTGGAGTGGAATTAAATGGTGTAGAGAGTGGAGTGGAATAAGATGGTGGAGAAGGTGGAGTGGAATAAGATGGTGGAGAGAGTGGAGTGGAATAAGATGGTGGAGAAGGTGGAGTGGAATAAGATGGTGGAGAAGGTGGAGTGGAATAAGATGGTGGAGAAGGTGGAGTGGAATAAGATGGTGGAGAAGGTGGAGTGGAATAAGATGGTGGAGAAGGTGGAGTGGAATAAGATGGTGGAGAGTAGATCCAAACTTAACGATGGATGAGATGTGATGGAGTTGGATGAGGGAGAGAGTATTCAGTGATAACGGTGGTGATGGAGTTAATGTAGAAGAGTTGGCTTCAAAGTAACGGTGGTGATGGAGAGAAGGAGGAAGAATTCAGGCAGACAATGATGATGATGATGGTGGTGGTGGTGGTGGAGATCACGTTAGAGATGAAGTAGCTGAGTGGACAAATTACCGTGTGACCATAACTGTGTGTGTGTGTGTGTGTGTGATCCTACTACAGAGTTAAGTCACTCCAATATTACTGTGTTAGCCCACTAGTATCACTCAGGCTCACCATTCAAGATTGGGAATATATGTATATATATATTAATATATTTAACATCATCCAACGAAACTTGGACTGAAAGTGTTAATTATGTTTGTACAGTGAAGGTGAAGGTTGAAACGTTTGCCCATAAATAATCTAATTACCTGTACGACCCCCAAAACCTATAGCCATATAAATTCTCTGGTTGACGTGACTGTAAATATTTTGAGGATGAAAGATGACCACTATAGGAACCTTTGAGTACTTAAATATAATTCCCCAGTAGAAAGACTAATAAGGGTACTTTCGAATCAACGGTATAAGTGAGTAAGTTGATTGAAGCTAAAGACTACACAAGAAGGGTGGTAAGTGATAACCAACCCGAGAGAGTAAGTAAGAGTTGATTGAAGCAAAGACTACAAACAGAGGATAGTAAGTCTGTACAGTTGGCTGGTAAGAGATAGCCACACTGAAATATAATTGAGAGCCAAGTTGGTAATTTGGTATTTCCACAGACAGAGAGAAGCAGAGATGTGGACCCCCACGGCTACTCGATGGTAGTAGCGGTGGATACAAGTACAGTCGGCGGCAAAAGTCATGTCGCCTAGCCTGCTTCACCGAGGCACGCGATGTTCATAGACTCGAGATTATTAAGTGAAGAAAACATACGTATTTCTCGAGTCCATGAACACTGCTTGTTTCGGTGAAGCAAGTGAGGCGACAGGACTTTTGCCGCCGACTGTACATGGAGGTAGAATAGGAGGAGACGGCCCGCGCGTTCATTTGGGTCTCAGTGGAGTGAAGCCAGTCAGGTCCCTGGCAGACAACGCCTAGTATTGGCAAGAAAGGCTGACCGATCATAGTACCCATAAGGTTTACCCAGATTCCTCACGATGTTTATTTATTATTAATTACGGTATGACATATATTTCGTATTCTTTAATAACATACAATTCACAAATTTTTCAATAATATAAATAGAAAATGATAAATTACTGACCTATTACTCTATACCTTACTGGCCACTGAAATGTATAAGTTTTGTATATATCTGTCGACTCTTTACTTTCCATTTGGATGCTAACTTCTTAGTAATTTGTTTGGCCTCCTTATATACATATTTCACCTACAAATATGCTTCAGCAACTGCCTTAATTAACTAATGCAAGTGATTTTCAGTCGTACATGTGGCCAGCTAAAGTAGGAAATATGTATTTGTGGGCATAATATATTAACACTGATATTATTATTTTGCTACAATCTACTCTCTCCAAAGTGGTGCTGGACCCTCTTTCCCTAAACAGTTTTTCTGATGTAATACATATATTAATTACATCATCAGATAGATACACCAAGTTTACTCTGTCTTTAAGTTTTACCAAGGAAAGAATATATTTGTCAGTCTTGTCTGAGTTTAGGGCAACAATGTATGGTTCACAATACAAGGACTTCATTAACTTATATACAACAAATCCTGCTATATATACAACTATCTTATTTGTACACTTTGAGAGGTGAGACTGACTAGGAATATACATGTATTCCTCTGGCTCTTCATTAACAGAATCAGAACAGAGTCATTGATTACCTGAAGGGAAACATTATTTTTGATATTCATAACACACTTGCTTGACACACTTAAAATTGGAACAGAATCCAATGGTATGCATTTCCTTGGAATAATAGGCATGGCCAAGTAACCGATCGTCCTAACTAGGGAGGCAAAATGAATAATGCAATATTTAATTATGCATGTAATGCCAATTACAGTTACACTGAGAAGGATGCCAACTCTTATATTGTAAATATCATGAAGTCGGAAAAAGAAAAATAACTGAATTATTGTTGTATATTCAAAACCATGACATTTTCAACCTTAGTGATGGGTCTCACAAACGTAATCCCTTAATGAACTTCCTAATTCATAAATAGGTACCTTTCTAAGTAACACACAAACACAGCCGTTTATTAATTTGTTTGGTGACCCTCCCTCACACGTGAACATATTTTACCACACCCAGATTGTACACACACATACACAAGCACACGCACGCACACACATGCATAGACATACACATGACATACTTTGATAACTGCATAAAAAGGAACTGCTTTACTGTATAATATGTTATTTCTTCACTCTGTCCTGACCACTGAAGATAGTGGTAGTGTTCACCCAAACTGTTTAGTGACAATGTATTTAATTGTCTACAGAGTGTAGGAATTATGCACCTTTTGGGTGACATAGGTCAGGGCCAGATTAATAATTAAGGAGCGGTTGGCTAGTTTCTTGCCCACACCTATATGGCGGACCTGACTTCACTGTTCTGGCCGTGCGCCATCTCCTCCTATTCTACCTCCATGGTACAGTACGTAGAGAAGGAGGGAAGGGAGGGAGGAGGTGTGTGTGAGATCCAGGGACTGTAATATCACCTTTATAACCACACTACACAAGGATGGTGGAGTGTACAAGTAAACTGGCCACTGGGGAACATGGTTAGAATATTTATACACACATACATACATACTGTTTGTAATTAATATTAATTATCTACCTAACATAAGTAATAATATAAACTTCACACTTTTTGCCGATGACACTAATTTTATAACTACAGACAGAAATTTAGAATCGTTACACAATAAATTGAACATTGAATTGCATAGTATAAATAAGTGGATTACAGTCAATAAATTGAAGCTTAATGTCAAGAAGACACACTTATTGGTATTCCAAAACAGATCCCTGAGTATTGACCTAGCGTCTATATATCTGGATGGAGTGGTGGTTGATCGTGTTCAATCAACCAAATTTTTAGGTGTAATAATTGATGAACACATTAACTGGAAGCAGCATATCAGTGCCATGGCTCTGTGTAAATGTATCCAAAATATGTGGTATTTTACATCGTATACGTGATAAATTAATAACTGAAACCTGGATATTAATTTATTATACTTTATGTTATTCCAAACTCATTTATTGTGTCTCAGTGTGGAGTTGTACCTGGCCCTCATTTCTTAATGCTGTCTTCAAGGTTCAGAAGGCTGTTCTAAGGGTTATTACATACAAGGCAAAGTTTAATTCTACAGAATATATCTATAAAGCTTTAAAATTAATGAATTTTCACTCGGTGCATAAATATTTTGTAATACTCAGCATTTTTCATTTGATAAGGATTAACTGTAATAATGAATTATTTAAATTACAAAATCACGATATAAATACCAGAAGAAATCAATTAAATATATTATGCCCTGCTCATAGAACAATGTTATTCTATAATTGTATTTTGTGCATAGGTCCAAACTTGTGGAATTCCCTACCATTTGATTTTAAAATGTCTTTGCAATCAAGCACTGTAGATAGCTTCAAGTTCAAATTAAGGAAATATAAATGAAGTCTGCAAAATCCTTAGGCAATTTATAAAAGTTGACCATCTTTAATATGGGTTGATGTTTTAGATGTTGTACTGTATTGTTGCTCGCTATTACATGGATATATAACATACTATTTTGTAGATTTATTTTTTATTTTTTATTATTGTTTCTGTGCTGTTTTGTTGATGGGATTGTGTGTTTTGTTGTTTAATTGTTTTATGTTACTAATTTTGTAGGTACATTTTTGGGGTATATATAGTTTCTTGGTGGTGATACTGTTACTTGGGTTTATATTAAGTTTACTAATTTTGTTGATCCATTATTCTAAATTATTACTACTGTTTTTTTTGTTTTTTTTTTTTTGCTACTACAGTATACTGTACTCAATTTAGGAATATTATGTTTCTGGGTGGTGATATTATACTGTATTTGTATGTTTTTATTGTTGTATGCCTGATATTGTACTATATGAATTTGTAGGTACTGTATATCATACTAATTTGTTTGTGATATTGTCTTTGTTGATGGTGATATTTTCCTGAGTTGTGAATTCTTTGTTGCCTGTTAATACTATGACATAACCTTTATGTATATATTATCTAGACAAGCTATAAACTATGTTTATTATCTAGATCTGCTAATGAGATTCGTCTCAGTAAACCTTACCATGCATTTTATGTACATTATAATATTCTAATTTTTTGTAAATATTATGGCAATAAACATTTGAACTTGAACTTGAACATACACATAGACATACATACTGTACAGGATATACACACATACTGTATACAAATATGCGCACACACACATACGGTACACACAATCTATTCATCTATTACCTATCTACCTATCCCTGAATCTATCTATCAATTTATCTCCTGTGTTTATCAATCTATCTAATTATCTGTCTCCTCCCTGTTTCTCCATTTCCTATCATGTCATCACAATTCCTTTCTCCATTATCTTTTTCTTTCCCTGACTTCCTCGATGCTCTTCTCTTTCCTCCCTTTATTCTCATTCGCTATTGTTCATTTACTTCACATTTTTCACACAATCAGCCAGGGACACACACAAAGCGAGCCACAACAAAGCAATACACAGAACCGCAACACCAAAACACCACACAAACAACAACACACAAACAAGATTGAACAAATAACACAACACAATGACGTAGGCAGAGCGCTAAGAGAATGTCCACACTCCACCAGGGTTGACGCGAGATTGTTTCTTGGTATTTGTGCATACGTATCAAGTGACGCAATTTAATTTACTTAAAAATAAAACCTTATCAATTTTTTTATTACACCTTACTTAATGGCTTACAATGTGTTGCAAACGGCAATATAACATACGGCTTATCTATGTATCGTTCTGCATCATGTTAAAAAACAATATAAGAATAAGAATCAAAATTAAAATTAAAATTAAAATTAAAATAAAAATAAAAAATAAAAATAAAAATGATGATGATGATGATGATTAAAAAAAAACTTAATAAGGATAGAATTATGAACAGAATCAAAATGTAAAAAGTCATTATTATAGTATAACCTAATACATAGTAAACTAATCAACAGTAGAGTACGGTTATATAGTTTATAATTATTTTGAATATTTTTTAATATTATCATTATTTTTTATATTATCATTTATATGGCAAATTTATAGGCAGAACCATAAAATGTAATAACAAATTTAAGTTTTCCTATCTTACATTCAGGTTGATACAGTATACACACGCGATCCAAATTATGTATCCAGGCTTGCTTTGAATAGCCTGATTGAGTATTATTAAAGCGAGTTCAACCAGCAAATATGAAACAGGATAAGCGTTGGAATTGGTTCACTACTAAGTCAAATGATTCGAAATTTCAACAAGACCTGGATACAAATTTTAGATTGTGAGTGTACAGTACCACTAAATTAAGGGGGTACAGTAATAAGGGGACAGGCTTTCTACCCGCCCCAAGCCTGTCACCTTATTCCCGCACCCCCCCAGACCCCCCCAAGCCTGTCCCCCTATTCCCACACCCCCTTAAGGTGTTGGTATACTTACATTGAAAGCTACAGTTTCCTCCAAACTATTTAGGCGTCGAAACAGACAAAATCAAAAGTTTACCAACATTGTATTTCTCCCTTGATGCATGGCGATGGTCCTCTGAAAAAAAGTAAAAATAAAAAGATATATAATAAAATAATCATTACCATTATGGTTACAATATTATAGGTAAGAAAAATCTTAGTTCATTACTGTATTAAAAATATGTTATTTTTGTTTATAGAGGAAATCTCTGGTTGGTAATATGGAAGGATACTCATTTCTTCAGACTATACGTGTTAGCATACTCGCCTAGCACACGACAGGTCCCGAGTGCATATTCCGAAACTGTTGTTAATTTCGGCACCATCTAAATTATCATCCAATCAGGCACCTTTCTCTAGTCATGACGTCACCTCCGATTGACCAATCACACTCTTCCAAAGGTATGACGTCATAACGTCGTTCACTCCAACGTATACGATTACACCAATTATTATTATTGTGCATAGTAATACTAATAATGATTATTATAATACGTTATTATTATTATACATAAATATCAGCCAAAGAAGTGCACTCTCGAGCATAATGTCTGATCCATGGAGGTCTGATACAATATTTTTTTAGTAATTGCCGCCATGACGTATCTGGCATCTGCTGCATGCGCCACAGACCCAAAGTTGCCAATTTGTCAATTTTGGAGCTAGATTCGGCACTTTATAGAACAATTTAGCTCTTACTTACAATTTGGCTTTAGTCCCATTTGACAGCTGTTTTTCTGTGTTTTTGTTGCGCATTTCTTGGTGGTCTTAATTTTTTCAGAGTCGTGGCATAATAAGGAGTAATAAATAAACAACAATCAGGGCCTTAAGAAAATTCCAGTTGGCAACTCTGCACAGACCGCAGTACTCGGTGCAGTTGACAACACAAGACAGACATTAGTTACCATCATTTATTTTTAAGTGTTATCTACAATCAAAATCGTCCCACCATTATTTCACGTAGTAAATGAGGTACAGTAACGAGCACTAATAACTATTTAGGTGTGCTTGGACTACCTAGAAACCATAAATAAATGCACAATAAGATCTCCATTGGAATTACAGTACTTCGTTGGTGAATTGGACTGTTCAAAGCTTCAACTAAAGCTGTATACCTTAGTGCTCGTAACTGTATAATGGAAAAAATGACAGCTGTCGTAAAGGAGTGCAA
Source organism: Petrolisthes manimaculis (assembly GCA_034508575.1). Taxonomy (NCBI): domain Eukaryota; kingdom Metazoa; phylum Arthropoda; class Malacostraca; order Decapoda; family Porcellanidae; genus Petrolisthes; species Petrolisthes manimaculis. The sequence continues at coordinate 253,741 of JAWZYT010005897.1, read as the reverse complement.
TGTTTTTATATTAGTTATTTTTTCACGACGAGGATAAGCGAGAGTCATTAGTTAATCAGAATATGACGTCATGACACAAGGGAAACTCGTGAGTCGTGAGAGGCTCATATTTCACTAGTCATTATTTTCTCTATGTTAATCCTCTACCATTATTCTGTTTGTAACCAAAGAATCAAATAAGTATTTAATGAAATTAATTAGGTATGAAAAAATAAATGATCACTTCTGCCGTGAATAGGTGCAATGTCTTATAACAATAAAAGCAAGCTATGACGTCATACCTTTCGGATTGTGATTGGTTAATCGGAGGTGAAGTCATGACCAGAGAAAGGCGCCTGATTGGCTGATATTTTAGATGGTGCCGAAATTAACAACAGTTTCGGAATATGCGCCCCGGGTTCGATTCCCAAGTCAGTGGAATTGTTGGAAAATTGTCCAAAGCCCCTATGTCCCTGTTCACCTAGCAGTAAGTAGGTACCCGGCTGTAAAAACAAGGATAGCAACCTTGTAGGCTAGGGGAAGATATGTTGATGTAACAAGACTGACTGCCTTAATGACCAACACGAGTCGATAGGCGTAAAACCCTAAAATCTTCCATTTCATCAACAAAAGAATCTCCCCTTTAGAAGAAAGTAACAAAAATCACAACACACTACCATTACAACACACACCACCATTACAACACACACCACCATTACAACACACACCACCATTACAACACACCACCATTACAACACACACCACCATTACAACACACTACCATTACAACACACACCACCATTACAACACACACCACCATTACAACACACACCACCATTACAACACACACCACCATTACAACACACACCACCATTACAACACACACCACCATTACAACACACTCCACCATTACAACACACACGACCATTACAACACACTCCACCATTACAACGCACACCACCATTACAACACACTCCACCATTACAACACTCCACCATTACAACACACTCCACCATTACAACACTCCACCATTACAACACACACCACCATTACAACACACTCCACCATTACAACACACACCACCATTACAACACACTCCACCATTACAACACACTCCACCATTACAACACACACCACCATTACAACACACACCACCATTACAACACACACCACCATTACAACACACCACCATTACAACACACACCACCATTACAACACACACCACCATTACAACACACTACCATTACAACACACACCACCATTACAACACACACCACCATTACAACACACACCACCATTACAACACACACCACCATTACAACACACACCACCATTACAACACACACCACCATTACAACACACTCCACCATTACAACACACACGACCATTACAACACACTCCACCATTACAACGCACACCACCATTACAACACACTCCACCATTACAACACTCCACCATTACAACACACTCCACCATTACAACACTCCACCATTACAACACACACCACCATTACAACACACTCCACCATTACAACACACACCACCATTACAACACACCACCATTACAACACACACCACCATTACAACACACACCACCATTACAACACACCACCATTACAACACACTCCACCATTACAACACACACCACCATTACAACACACACCACCATTACAACACACACCACCATTACAACACACCACCATTACAACACACTCACCATTACAACACACACCACCATTACAACACACACCACCATTACAACACACACCACCATTACAACACACCACCATTACAACACACACGACCATTACAACACACCACCATTACAACACACACTACCATTACAACACACACCACCATTACAACACACACCACCATTACAACACACACCACCATTACAACACACACCACCATTACAACACACTACCATTACAACACACCACCATTACAACACACACCACCATTACAACACACTCCACCATTACAACACACTACCATTACAACACACTCCACCATTACAACACACACCACCATTACAACACACTCCACCATTACAACACACCACCATTACAACACACACCACCATTACAACACACTCCACCATTACAACACACTCCACCATTACAACACACACCACCATTACAACACACACCACCATTACAACACACTCCACCATTACAACACACTCCACCATTACAACACTCCACCATTACAACACACACCACCATTACAACACACACCACCATTACAACACACTCCACCATTACAACACTCCACCATTACAACACACACCACCATTACAACACACTCCACCATTACAACACACACCACCATTACAACACACACCACCATTACAACACACACCACCATTACAACACACACCACCATTACAACACTCCACCATTACAACACACCACCATTACAACACACACCACCATTACAACACACACCACCATTACAACACACCACCATTACAACACACACCACCATTACAACACACACCACCATTACAACACACACCACCATTACAACACACACCACCATTACAACACACACCACCATTACAACACACCACCATTACAACACACACCACCATTACAACACACCACCATTACAACACACACCACCATTACAACACACTCCACCATTACAACACACTCCACCATTACAACACACACCACCATTACAACACACCACCATTACAACACACCACCATTACAACACACTCTACCATTACAACACACACCACCATTACAACACACTCCACCATTACAACACACTCCACCATTACAACACACTCCACCATTACAACACACTCCACCATTACAACACACACCACCATTACAACACACCACCATTACAACACACCACCATTACAACACACACCACCATTACAACACACACCACCATTACAACACACACCACCATTACAACACACACCACCATTACAACACACACCACCATTACAACACACTACCATTACAACACACTCCACCATTACAACACACTCCACCATTACAACACACACCACCATTACAACACACACCACCATTACAACACACACCACCATTACAACACACACCACCATTACAACACACACCACCATTACAACACACACCACCATTACAACACACACCACCATTACAACACACACCACCATTACAACACACCACCATTACAACACACTCCACCATTACAACACACTCCACCATTACAACACACACCACCATTACAACACACTCCACCATTACAACACACACCACCATTACAACACACCACCATTACAACACACCACCATTACAACACACTCCACCATTACAACACACACCACCATTACAACACACACCACCATCAACCCTAAGCACATCATATTAGCATAACACACAGCAAACCGTATTAACATGACTCTACTGAACTTTACTATATGAAAATTGTACACGATATTTACGACACACTAATTCATGCAAGAGAGAGTAAAAACTGTATCATGTTACAATACTCGATGCCTTGTGAAGCTAAAAGTACTAGGAGTTGATAGAATAAAAGTTTTATGTATCAGTGTGGATAACCTACCAATAATATGATCCATTCACACAGAGAGAAGAGAATGCTCTGCTGCATGCTGATGAATCTTCCAAACCTCTCCCATGTAGAAAAGAGCAAGAGTCATCGTCTGTGCCAGGACTATCATCATCCCATTCGTCATCAGTAACTTGTTGACCATCTAGCCATGATTTCCCTTTGACTCCCACCCACGGCCCTGTAAATGGATAGATGCTATGTAAACATCATATAAAGACACCTTGACACAACACGTTTATATCCACTCTCTATCACTAGTGTATATCATAATGCATATTAGATATAATTTACACATGAAACCATTCATTAAATTTCTTTCTTTATCATGAGATAACCACTGAACAATCTTTATTATATTTACAGTAACGAAGACCTTCGTCAGATTCATCTTCTTTCTTGAGGTATTCCCTCGCACCCTCATAGTCACCCGCCACAAACAGGTCACCGCCTAGATTTCTACAGTTGGCCCGTGCTTCTTCCCACGTCTTAGAGCTTCTATCTAGGTGCACGCAATCCTTGGCCAGCAGATCGGAGAAATCAACATTGGGGGCAGTAGATCCTGTAATGATTATTATCACACTGTATTATTGGCCATGCCAACCATGTGATATGTTTATTTTATATACAATATATAAAGGAAAATGTATCACAATAATTCACTTCACAATTAATGACAAAATGTGCTGGGCGAAATGGTATGTTAAGATAAATAGATATAATGACTCACAAGAAAGAAGAAAACACATTTGCTTTTGGCGAGGCAACTCAGTGAAAATGATGGTTTGACGGAAATGCAAGAATGTTAGAAAGGGCGATAACTGGACCAGAATGGATGTGAAAGACACACGCGCCAAGAGAAGCTGTTAAATGACAATTCAATCAGAGCCATCACAGCTCTGGAGTGGACTGGCAACATATGTGAAAATATACAAGATCTCATATTGTTCTCATCCCCATACAATACATCGTCATAATACAAGTTTCTAATATGTTGAAACATGGATTACAACATCATTAGGAAATTCAAGGTATGACTCCCTGAAATCTTTGGTTGATGTTCTACATCAGCTGTGGACCACAGTTTCACCAAGTACTAAAACCATACAGGCAATGAAAAGTGTGGGAGCAAGGACACATACCAGTCTAACTCCAGTGGGACGGCAATAAATCAGAGATTCATCTATCACACTTTCCAGTACCCACAGTATCTGATTACAGGCCAGAAATGTAACTCATGATTAGGTTGTAGAGACTTTCACGATGCACTGATTCCATCACCTTGAGATAGTTATAAGTTAAGTGCATCTCCTGTTGATATTCAAGTCAATGTTCCATCAGGTCTCGAAGTGCTCTGATACAATCCACGGTTGATTTCTTGGATGTAATTACAGACTACTGAAATCTTTCTATAATCTGCAGGTAATCATAAACACGTACCAACGATAGGAGAGCTAGGATCTTTCCTGGCATATTGAACAGAGATAATTCACAATTGCTATTACAGTTTCACAGGTCCCCTATACCATGACATACAGAAGCTTCCCGCTAAGTCAGAGAGAATGTTACACGTCTGTCGTTCACTGCACAGAACCACATGTAACTCTTGAACATCATTGTATTACCTCCTGCCTTCACCAATTTCAATTTGATCCACATCTCCTTAAAAACAGAGATTGGTGTCTTGTTAAATGAGAGACCAATAACCTTAATATTGCACACCAGTCAAAATTTACTAAGACATAGAAGGATCCACAATTAACAACTGTTCAAAGTACGGTACTCAGCCCAGCGTGTCCTGTCATCATCAGCATCTAACACAACACAAGCATCTGCTGTTCACACTAGTTTACCTGCATGGACGAAGAGTTGCTGCGACACTTTTAATGCTTAGTATGCATGACGAAGCATATTTTGGACAAATTGGTAAAGATGTATTTATTATTAACCTCCTTACCGTCATATGGAAGAAGGACGTTGTGTTGACACACACTAATGCTGCAGTTATCATTAACGTAATATTCTCCCTCCACGGTGCACTGACTATCTTCAGTAACTTGGTCGAGTTGGTGAGATCTATAATAAAAGCATTATAATCCTATAGATACAAATATGACAAAAACTAGCACACAAATGGTTTTCTTGCCAAACAAGTGTACAATTTGAATCATATTAAGTAGAATTACCTGACTTACTCCGACTCACACACACACCTCTTACTTCTCTAAGAAACCCCAGTAATGTACAGCTATCATGCAGAGCCATGGTTGATAGTGCTGGACTAGGGTCCAAGGAGTGTTGAAGAGCAACTGAACAGAGTTAAATAAAGTAAGTCTTCTAAACCTCTCTCAACGTTGAGAATGGTTTGGAAAATTCACTTGTTTGAACTTTGTTTAGTTGATCTCCAACACTCCTTGGATCCTTGTCCAGCACTATCAGCCATGGCTATACAGTGGCAAGCTGATGGGATGGAGACACGAGCACACTCATCATAGGGTCGCTTCTACCTGACGAGTTAAGGGGAAATGAGAGAAGAAGACGGAGGGGTATGGAGGGGTTGGTGGAGGAAGAAAGAACAAGACAGACGCCAATAACCGTGGCTGTAGAGACGTTTTTCTGTATCTTAAGGATTTATAGTTGACTTTGGGTGAAGGGACTAATGGAGATGGAGTTCACATTAAAAAAACCTCTATTAATAAGTATTGAATTTTATCATCGTCATCATAATATTATTATTTTCTACTCTCATCTGTAGGCTAAGTATTGTTCGATATCAGCAGAACTGTAATGACATCAGATGGGATGGATGTCTATAAAACTTGAACATATGTAATGAAATTGCTATACTCAATGATAAATGTGTTTCAACAATAATGAATATATTAAACATAATTATGAGAACCACAATTATCCATATATTACGGTATATTTTATTGTGAGAAGAATATTCTGTGGAACGGAATGAGACAATCGAATCTCTCCTGCAGAATATAGGCTTATTTCTGGTGAAGTGAAGGTTCGAGTCATGTGAACCACAATTCCCATTACACACACACACACACACACACCAATCCCACATCTTGTAGCTTTCGCAGGCTTACCAACTTAACACACGGGGAAAAAATAACTTGTTCTACGTTACATAAAGAGTATTATTGGATTACAAGTAAATTTCTGCCCATAACCATGAAATGATTAACACGTAGACATAGTAGGATAAAGCTAGTTACTATTTGTGAAACATATGATAATCAGTACTGACAACCTTTGAGATATCAGCCCCCTTAACGGAAACCGCCTTGCCGAGGTGTGGGGGCTTGTGTGTCTCTGAGACCTGGCGAGCTAGACTAGAGGGGGCTCCGGCCCCTGCTCTGCCCCGATATTTTGGAGAGAGGGCTTCCCATGCTAGGAAGGTCGCCAGTGAGAGACCAGACTAAATAGTTCCCATCTTTCAGTTCTTCAACTATCCTTCTTTTCATTTTATTTCCTTCCTGCTTGCTGTCACACCTCTCTGTGGTGAAATGATTGTTTCACCTTGGAGATTCGGAAACTTGCTCCGAAGCTTCTCTTGGGGTTTCTTGGTGGAGGTAGTGTTTACTGGAGACAGTTCTCTCCAGACATTCTCACTGTACACATGTCTGGGTCTATTGCTGAGTAAAGCCTTATGGATAGAAAGGTTTTTAATCGAGTTCCTACAAACTTACTACAATTTACTCAGCAATAGTAATCGTGTTTGCCCTGGGTGGAATCTGCTATCATGGAGAAATTACTACGACCTACTCGTTTTGACGGCTCTTCAGAAACTACACCGGCAGAGTGGACTCATTGGTTCTGCACCTTCAATAACTTCGTTAATTCCCTGCCTGCTGATCCTGCTCCTGATAAACTCAAGCTACTCATCAACTATATTTCTCCTTCCGTCTATGCACACATCTCCGACTGTAACACCTACTCTGACGCTATCACCATTCTCAAGTCTATATATGTGAAACCTACCAATGTCATCTTTGGCCGGCACCTTCTTACAACTAGAAAGCAATCCAGTACCGAATCCATCGACCAGTTTCTGCAGAATCTGAAGTTGCTAGCGAAAGACTGTGAGTTCAAGAGTGTAACTGCTGAAGCTTATACCCATGAAGCCATTCGTGAAGCATTCATAACCGGACTTGCTTCACCTTTGATTCGTCAACGACTCCTAGAAAAAGATATGCTAACTCTTGGTGAAGCAGTGCAGCTCGCTCGGAGTTTAGACGTGGCTCAACGTAACGCTGAGGTTTATATGACCCCCGTGACCACTGGGTATACTTCTGCTGTTGCTGAACTGTCTTCTGATCCCTCTACTGGCAAGTACCTTAACAATGAAGCTGCTTCTGATTCCTGGGTTGGAATAACTGAAGGTACAGTAACCTCTGCTGCTGTCTCTAAACTTGCCTGCTATTTCTGTGGACGTGGACGTCACCTTCGGTACCGCTGCCCGGCTCGAAATTATGTATGTCATCCAGTGTATGCAAATCTGTCGAGAGTGGTAAAGTTCCTACCAGATCAGCTGCAACTATCCTGGCTACTATGACTGATTCCTCACCACTTCCTGGATCTGCTGTTATTACTACTGCTCCGACTCCCTCTACATCTAGGACTCCTGTCTACTCTTCTCAAGGAGCCGAGTTGGCCGCTACTAACACTCCACGGCACGCTACTATCCCTGTAAGATTAAACCATTTGGAAGTGTATGCTCTTGTTGACAGTGGTAGTACATCCAGCTTTGTGCATCCTAACGTTGTTGAACATTTAGGCCTCACCATTGCTCCTTCTCAGGAAACTATAATCATGGCATCTTCCCCTCTCGTTTCCTCCACTATAGGTCATTGTTTAGTGGATTTAAATGTGCAGGGAGAAAGTTACTCAAATATCAAACTAGCCGTACTTCCTCATCTATGTGCTAAGGTTATATTAGGTCGGGATTTTATGAATATGCACAAATCTGTTGAGTTTAACTTAAATGGACCCAGACCTAAATTGACTGTGTGTGGTGTAGCCTGTATGTCTCTGGACATTCTTTATTCCCTAACTTGACCTCCGACTGTAGGCCTATCTGTACTCAAACTCGTAAATTTTCTAAGTTGGATGAACAGTTCATTCGCGAGGAAGTGAAGTCTTTGCTTCAAGACGGGGTAATAGAGATGAGTCAGTCTCCCTGGAGGGCTCAAGTTTTAGTAACCAATGACGAACGCCATAAGCGTCGTATGGTCGTTGATTATTCCAGGACCATTAATCGCTTCACCTTACTAGACGCCTACCCCATCCCACATATCAATAAATTGGTCCATTCTTTAGCTAAATACAGGATATTTACTAAACCAGATTTGAAGAGTGCATATTATCAAGTTCCCCTAAGAGATGATGAAAAGTTGTACACTGTTTTTGAGGCCGATGGTCAGTTATTCCAATACACTAGAATACCATTTGGTTTAACTAATGCCGTCGCTGCATTTCAACGTGTAATCCATACTATAATTTCGGACAGTAACCTGGGAGACACCTTTGCTTACATCGATGATGTTATAATCTGTGGGTTTGGACAGGAGGATCATGATAAGAATATTGAAAATTTCAGAGATGTCGCTTCCAAATATAACCTCGCATTGAATGAAAGTAAATGTCAATACAGTATGACTGAGATAAGTTATCTTGGATACTGTATTTCTGATGGAACAATCCGCCCTGACCCTGAACGTCTCAAACCACTGCTGGACATGCCTTGCCCTACTGACTTAGTCTCCCTTAAACGTAATTTAGGACTTCTTTCGTACTACTCTCAATGGATTCCCAATTATTCGAGTCGCATTCTGCCTCTCTTGAGCTCCAAGTCCTTCCCTCTTGATTGTCTGTCTGGTCAGTGTTTCGAGTCATTGAAGAAAGGGATTTGTAAAGCTTCGGTGGCTGCTTTAGACGAGTCCTTGCCTTTACAAGTGGAAACTGATGCATCAGCCACTACTTTGGCTGCTACACTTTCTCAGCAGGGTCGACCCTTAGCTTTTTTCTCTAGACTTTGAATGCTTCTGAAAAACTCCAGCCTGCTATCAAGAGGGAAGCTGCTGCCATCGTTGAGGCCGTGCGTAAGTGGAGACTATTTCTCATAGGAAGAAAGTTCACTATAGTAACTGATCAACAGGCTGTTTCATTCATGTTCAATATGTCACTCCTCGAAAATTAAGAATGATAAAATCATGAGATGGCGATTAGAGCTCTCCGGTTACCAGTACTATATTCAATACAGACCAGGTACTGAAAATACTCCTTGTGATACTTTGTCTCGTATCTGTTCAGCTACCTCTGATTTTAGTCCTGCTCCTCTTGAAGATATTCATGCTTCTCTTTGTCATCCTCGGGTAACTAGATTGTATAATTTTGTAAGAGCTAAGAATCTAGCATATTCTCTGGATGATGTGAAGAGAGTTTGTTCTCAATGTACTGTATGTTCTGAGCTGAAACCTAGATTTTTCAAACCTCCAGATGCTAAACTCGTTCATGCTATAAATCCTTTTGATCGCATTTCTGTCGATTTTATAGGTCCTAAACCTTGATGCTCTCGTAACAAGTACCTACTAGTAGCAGTGGATGAATATTCTAGGTTTCCGTTCGCATTCCCTTGTCCTGACATGTCTGCCCAAACAGTAATTTCATGTCTACAGAAACCGTTTTCAATTTTTGGTTGTCCTTCCTCTGTCCATTCTGATAGAGGGCCTCAATTCATGTCAAAGGATGTTACTAGTTTCCTATGGGAACATGGTATTGTGATGACTCATTCAACTCCTTACCACCCCCAAGGGAATGGACAGTGTGAACGGGTAAATGGAATAATTTGGAATGCTGTACGACTGACTCTCAAGTCCCGTAACCTTCCTGAGACTCTGTGGGAATTAGTTCTAGACAACGTTCTTCACTCTATAAGATCTCTTCTATGTACTGCTACTAACCAGACTCCTCATGAAAGATTATTCTCTTACTCCAGAAAATCTTCTAATGGTTACTCCTTACCCTCCTGGCTATCCTCTCCTGGACCCATTCTCCTGCATAAGTTTGTCCGTACCTCTAAGTCTGATCCTCTGGTGGAGCCTGTCAACCTCGTGAGTGCAACACCTTACTACTCCCGTATACGTCATCCTGACGGGAGGGAATCTACGGTTTCCACTAGAGATTTGGCTCCGTCCCCACGAGATCGGGTACCCTCTATTGAAGCTCACACTCCTATTCCCTCAAGTACTACCTATAAGACTCCGATTCTCCAACCTGGTACGGACGACTCTCTCCTGGACTCCCTAGTGTCATCTCCTGGGGACTCTGCCACTCCTCCCTCTCCTGACATGGAAGTCCGTATCCAGCCTACACCTGGTCGTAGATCTACTGGCCCCGACGTGGAAGACCCGAGTCGGACTGATGTTCTTCGAAGATCTACTAGGATTAAGAAACCTATAGATAGGTTAGGAATTTTGTAAATTTTAGTTTAGGTGTTTATATATATTGTTGGTTGTTCTTTGTTCTTTGTAAAGATAGGTTGTAAATTTTGTAAATTTTGGTTTGGGTGTTTATTTATATTGTTGGTTGTTCTTTGTAAAGAGGGGGAGAATGTGGTGAAATGATTGTTTCACCTTGGAGATTCGGAAACTTGCTCCGAAGCTTCTCTTGGGGTCTCTTGGTGGAGGTAGTGTTTACTGGAGACAGTTCTCTCCAGACATTCTCACTGTACACATGTCTGGGTCTATTGCTGAGTAAAGCCTTATGGATAGAAAGGTTTTTAATCGAGTTCCTACAAACTTACTACACTCTCTATCATCTTTTTCTGGCGCTATAGGACCTCGATGTTGCGGCGCCTAATATCCATCAATTAAAAAAAATTTGAGATGTCAGCCTTCATAACCCTACAAATTTATAATGACGAGTATTTATGTGCACACAATAATACAAAGGATTAATTCAATAGAAGACTACCATCATCATCTTGCTATTACTTTTAATACTTACTTTATGATGATATTACTGCACCTTGTATTCCACAATATTTATATAATAAATCTCTTATTAGTGACAACATTAAAGTAAAATACAATATACAGAAATACAAATTCCAGTTCCATTTCTATAAAACATTAAATATTTGTCTTCCATTCTTCTTAGTAATTATATTTATGAAGTTAGATGCGGCCTATATACATATACGTCTAGTTATCACCTACAAGACTTAATTAATAATGTTGGCAATCTAGCAAACCAATGTATTTTGAGGGCCAGAACTGTAACATATTATTCTCCCGAGAAAGAGAATATATGTTTGTCACCTTTGATTCTCCAGGTTTAATAGAAACGGTGGATTTTCGGCAAATTTTTACTTAATAATTTGGTTATGTAATGTATGTGATTAATGTTAAGTTGCAATGGATAACAATATTTTTATTACTTGAAAATTTTGAGCTAACTATCTCACAGATCACAAAGGTGAGTTTAGTGTGGCGAAATAATATCAGTTATATATCCAACTCTAAACCATTAATCAGTTATTACATATCATTATCTCCATCTAACTCGTAGACACAACTAATTCAATTCATCCTACCATATCTTCACTCACGTCACTCATACATTCATCCCCAATCACTATTATTTTGTCTTCCCGTCTCTCCTTCCCACCAGTGAATGTTACGAATGAAAGTTTCAGTGGATGGTGCGATAGTTCTATATGAGTCAGAAGTGGCAACACTCCACCAGCCCCTCCACAACCTGCCCCCATCTCTTCCTCTCTCTCTCTCTCTCTCCCTCACTTTACCCCTCCATAACTCGTCAGGTATAAATGACCCCATGATGAGTGAGCTGGTGTCTCCATCCCATCAGCTCGCGACTGTACATGCATGAGTGTGTGATCCAAATAACATAGTATGATATCATACACTATGACACACCATAACAACACCACAATGCATTAGTATAACAAAACACTTTTATAGCAACACCATAACATTTCAATATCCATCAAACCATTATAGAATTATGACCAAATAATTATATACTTTAAGGGCCCATGTGATGTAGTCAGAATATTGGAGGTATACGAGTCCTTCAAATATTGCCACAAAATACTACCTATATGGAAGGTGCTTGTTTCGTGGCATAGTCAGGAGGAATCAGAATCCATCAATTCTCACACACGATCACAGGGTCCTTAAACACAACATCTTGTCAACACAGTATCATTACAACACAACCGTCACAATATACCTTCATATAATAACAAATAATTATATATTACATAATTTTGCACAAAATCCTTTCCCTGGTTAAGGTTTATACAATATGCTCAGTGTTGAAAATATGTTTACTTAATCAATCGGTAATAAACACGTACTGGTAGTTTGTTCCCATCACACAGAGAGAAGAGAATGCTTTGCTGCATGCTGATGAATCCTCCAAACCTCTCCCATGTAGAAAAGAGCAGGAGTCATCGTCTGTGCCAGGACTATCATCATCCCATTCGTCATCAGTAACTTGTTGACCATCTAGCCATGATTTCCCTTTGACTCCCACCCACGGCCCTGTAAATGGATAGATGCTATGTAAACATCATATAAAGACACCTTGACACAACACGTTTATATCCACTCTCTATCACTAGTGTATATCATAATGCATATTAGATATAATTTACACATGAAACCATTCATTAAATTTCTTTCTTTATCATGAGATAACCACTGAACAATCTTTATTATATTTACAGTAACGAAGACCTTCGTCAGATTCATCTTCTTTCTTGAGGTATTCCCTCGCACCCTCATAGTCACCCGCCACAAACAGGTCACCGCCTAGATTTCTACAGTTGGCCCGTGCTTCTTCCCACGTCTTAGAGCTTCTATCTAGGTGCACGCAATCCTTGGCCAGCAGATCGGAGAAATCAACATTGGGGGCAGTAGATCCTGTAATGGTTGTCATTAAAAAAAAAAAAAAAAAAAAATATTTATATATATAAATATGCAAATAAATCACTTGGTGGCACGTGATTCAGTAATATGCGTAAATCCACAAGGAAGGAACCCAATAATGCTGTATGGTACAGGTACGTAGATGACGTACTTTGCCTCTGGCCATGCACTGAAAATATAGATAACTTTCTGCCATTGCTTAACAACTTAGCCCCTTCCATTAATTTTACCATTGAAATTGAGGAGGATGGAAAATTGCCATTTCTGGACTGCCTGATTCATAGGGTAGACAACACCTTTAAGTTTAGCATTTACAGGAAACCAACCAATGTTTTGTCATATATTCATTTTTACTCTGCACACCATGATAAAGTCAAACTGTCTGTTTTCTCTTCCATGTACTTACGTGCTCTACGTGTATGTAGTCCTGAATTTATGGATGAGGAATTTGGATTTATCTCTGACATTGGAGCAAAATTAAAATACCCCAAACCATTTTTGGATAAAGCCTTAAAATTGACAAGAACAACATTTTATAGGGTTGAACCCCCTCCCCCCCCCCCTACCCCGTGACAATAAAAATTTACTGATACTACCCTACAGTCATAAATTTGGCCAAATCCCTCATCTTCTAAGAACATGGAATGTTAATGTTGCCTTTTGCAATGATAACACAGTCAAGAAAATGTTGATCAAAAACTCCCCTAATTCCTCATGTGGGTGTATCTACAAAGTACCTTGTAAAGTATGTAATATGTTCTATATAGGACAAACTGGAAAAGACCTTTCAACCAGGGTCAAACAACATAAATATAGTGTTAGGACCGGACAAGAATCTAATGCTTTATTTATTCATATGAGAGATAATAATCATTGTATTGACTGGGATAATGCCTCGTCAATCATGTCTTGTAATTCATCCGTAAATAGAAACATCATAGAGTCAAGTTTGATTAAATACACAGAAAATATTAATATGAATTTAAACAATGGTATGTACAAGTTGGATAGTTTCATCATAGACAAGATTGTTAATAAGATAAGTCCTACTGCTATTCCTTAATGACTGAGGATAATCTTAGGTTTAGAGGTCATGTCAGGTAAATCCTTTTTAGCACCATATGCATGGGTGTGTATATATATTTATATATTGTTTTGAACTCACAGTGGCAACACCTTCAGGTTGCCATTTAGTTATTAAGTGTATCTAAGGTGTCTCTCGGCAATCATTCCTTAAAATTATAGGGTGAGGACCTGACATGATATTAATCATATTTTCATATGTATTTTTCCAAAAATTAAAATATTAATTATAGACATGAAAGCCAAATCTTTTACCGCCCCCCCCCCCCCCCCCCATACACACACACACACATCACCCCCTGTTCTATGTGACTCAGGTAGACGAGAGAAGTAATTACAACGTATGAATCTTATTGTTTCTTGTAATGTCTGATAAGTTAGTAGTAACATATAAGTAGTACGATAGTATAGGTTAGTAGTAACATATAAGTAGTAGTATAAGTTAGTAGTAACATATAAGTAGTAGTATATATTAGTAGTAACATATAAGTAGTAGTATAAGTTAGTAGTAACATATAAGTAGTAGTATATATTAGTAGTAACATATAAGTAGTAGTATAAGTTAGTAGTAAAATATAAGTAGTAGTATAAGTTAGTAGTAACATATAAGTAGTAGTATAAGTTAATAGTAACATATAAGTAGTAGTATATATTAGTAGTAACATATAAGTAGTAACATATAAGTAGTAGTATAAGTTAGTAGTAACATAGAAGTAGTAGTATAAGTTAGTAGTAACATATAAGTAGTAGTATAAGTTAGTAACAACATATAAGTAGTAGTATAAGTTAGTAGTAACATATAAGTAGTAGTATAAGTTAGTAGTAACATATAAGTAGTAGTATATATTAGTAGTAATATATAAGTAGTAGTATAAGTTAGTAGTAACATATAAGTAGTAGTATAAGTTAGTAGTAACATATAAGTAGTAGTATAGGTTAGTAGTAACATATAAGTAGTAGTATAAGTTAGTAGTAATATATAAGTAGTAGTATATATTAGTAGTAACATATAAGTAGTAGTATAAGTTAGTAGTAACATATAAGTAGTAGTATATATTAGCAGTAACATATAAGTAGTAGTATATATTAGTAGTAACATATAAGTAGTAGTATAAGTTAGTAGTAATATATAAGTAGTAGTATATATTAGTAGTAACATATAAGTAGTAGTATATATTAGTAGTAACATATAAGTAGTAGTATAAGTTAGTAGTAATATATAAGTAGTAGTATATATTAGTAGTAACATATAAGTAGTAGTATATATTAGTAGTAATATATAAGTAGTAGTATAAGTTAGTAGTAACATATAAGTAGTAGTATAAGTTAGTAGTAATATATAAGTAGTAGTATAAGTTAGTAGTAACATATAAGTAGTAGTATAAGTTAGTAGTAATATATAAGTAGTAGTATAAGTTAGTAGTAATATATATGACACTAATTTAATTCACTGATACTTTAAACCCTGTAATAAAAAATACGTAGAAATAATTACTGGTTACTATAATAGTTTCTTGGGATCGATTCAAAGCCTACGGTTCTATTTGAATCCTGTGATCGATAATGGTTCATTGCTTCATACAGCAGTGCCTCTATTTTAGGGTAAAATACCCTAATCTAGGGTAATCAGACTCTTTTTTTTAGGATTATTTAGGGTAATGCCTAATTTGGGGTAATTTTTGGGCAAAAAATATTTTATAAACGTGGCAAAACCTATCGAAAATTAAGAATAGTACACAAAGCTATTGTAGACGTGAAAAAAAAGTCAGAAGTTAATAAATACTGAGGTTACATGTTTACATTGCTTTTGTAACACCCCCATTTTTTATGTATGTTATTTAGGATGTTTTGAATTATAAAGTATAATCACGAACTTAACTCTCCTGTAATACCAGCATTTTCACTGGTAACTTACTTAGAAAATTGATTAAGATAGGCAGGGTACTAAAGTAGTCCCAAAGAGAGGACAAGCCATTTTCGGTGGCGGAATAAATATGTATACTGTATGTAGGTAGAATTGTATTATATGTGGCTGAGGATAGAGATAATGTATTGGAATGATAAGGATAATAGTTGATCATCAAAATGTAACTAGGGAAGACACCTGGGAGGAAGATATTAGTGGAAGTATCAAAATAAAGGTCATGAGGGACTAGTTTTTCACGAGTAAATGCCCCGCAACTACGGAGACGAAGTGAGAAGGAAGTGAAGCAGTTGCTCACAATCAGTCTCTCGTCATCTCCCGTGGTGAAAAGGTAACTAACTCTACTGGATTATTAGTGCAACAGTGACTACAAGTGTTAATATTGAGGTAGGGTATGTTTATACATTTAATAATGTTATTAATTGGGGGATCTTTGCTTTGAGGCTTTTTATGCAGATGCAAAAGCATGTGTGCGGGTAGAGGGTGATCTGAGTGAGAGTTTTAATATTAGTGTAGGGCTGAGACAGGGATGTGTTATGTCACCATGGTTGTTTAATATATATATATATATATATGGATGGGTGTATGAGAGAGATGAAAGCCAAAGTGAATGGTCTGGGGGTGAAGTTGAGGCTGAATGAAGTAAATTGGTCCTTGGCGGCAAGTTTGTTTGCGGATGACACTGTGCTGATGGCTGAGAGTGAAAGGAATTTACAGAGAGTGGTGGATGAATTTCAGTCTGTATGTAAACGAAGGAAACTGAAGGTGAATGTGGGTAAAAGTAAAGTGATGGTGTTTATAAGAGATGTGGTATGAGTGAGAAGGCAATCGGTATTGAGTGTGGAGTGGTTGAGAGAGTGAAACGTAATACTCTGAGGTGGTTTGGACATGTAGAGAGAATGCAAGGTGAGGAGTTTGTAAAGAAGGTGTATGGAAGTGAAGTTGTGGGACGTGGTGTGAGAGGCAGACCACCCGTTAGATGGCAGAACAGAGTGGAAGAGTATGTAAAGGAGAGAAGCATGAGGGGGAGGGGAGGGCTGGACCTAGTAAGGAGTCCGGAGTGTTTGAACAGGGAAGACTGGAGACCTTTCTGCCGTGGCCACCCCTTTCAGGGAAGTTCCCGGAGGGAACGAGGCGTCAGAGCTATAAATAGATAGATAGATAGATAGATTAATGAGTCTCTCGTCGTCTCTCGTGGTGAAAAGCCATAGAGCACAATCCCTTGAGTGTTAAGGAGTAGTTTAAGGTGTACAAAGGTATAAAGTTGAGATTGCTGGCAAGATTAGATTAATAAGTAAATTCATAAAGTATCATATTTGTTTCGGCCATATATTTTTTTTCTTATTAATAATATATATATATGTGTGTATTTTTTTATTTGTAATAGTAGGGAAGTGTAGGAGGTATTTAAAGTGAAGTGCATTTCTTGTTTGTTGTTTGTTTGTTTAGTGGTGTCACTAGCGCAACGCGGGATTGTCCCCGTTCTAGTGTCAGCGAGTTTAGGATGGGAGGATTGGGGATTTAGGGGGGAAGTATATACATGTGTATAATTTTATACAAGATTGTTTTTTTTTTTTTTTTTTTTAATTAAATGTAAAAATAAACTAGTTTATAATTAGTTGAGATATGTTTCAGCATTTAAAAAAAAGTTGGACTTATGACCTGATTTCATTAGGTATGTGCCATCTTGAAGGCGCCGGAGAGGACAGATTGGTGGCTTCACAAATCAGGTGCTATTGGCGCCTCCACCTATATAGCTCCATGGGTTAACTCATCAAGTTATCTATAACACAGTGTATTGGGACATAACCTAACTACCGTGATGCTGGCTATTGGCGCCTCCACCTATATAGCTCCATGGGTTAACTCGTCAAGTTATCTATAATACAGTGTATTGGGACATAACCTAACTACCGTGATGCTGGCCAATGGTTGTGGCAATATGGTATATATAATCTATTTTAGTTTGTCTTGTATATGATCGTAAATGACTGTGTTATAATGTATTGCATTATTCTATGATATTGCAGACCTTTTAGGGTAAAACTGGCTCGATTCTAGGGTAATATTTTCGGAGGTTATGGAAGCCCTGCAATACAGCTGACTCCCTCCCACTCCTTGCCACACTAAATATCCACGTAAACCATCATACAAACACTTGATGTAGTGTTAAAATGTTTGGAGCATTAAAAAATTAAATGTTATGCGATAAATAATTCTCTACTGAATCATTGGATGAATTTGGTGAATCCGATATGAATCTATGGTAATAATAGGATGCATGTTGTAGGCTCTTGTCTATGACAACTTATTTCATAATAAGATGTGAATAAAAAACATATTAACATTATTAAGGGAGCTATTACAAATTTCTCTCCTTTCTGTTTACCTTACAAAACACATTCTGTATTTTCGTCCTTTCATGAAAATTTTAATATTCTATAATTAGGGAAAGAAAAATAAGTGATCAAGAGCAATTACTATTTGCAAATTCATTATTATAAAATACTGAAAGTATCTGAGTACTTCAAAACAAGAGTAAACTTTGAAAACTCACAGTGAAGACAGGAGTAGTGCTTAGGGAAGAGACACGTCATCCTCCACGGACTATCAACGCCATACTGAGACTGAGTCTATGAACTTCATAGACTCAGTATGAAGGAGGACTGGCGGAGGCAGTCCCATGAGTAGCGCTAGTATAGCCAGGAATACCAACCCTACATAGCACTGTCCATAAGGGTGGTGTTGATACATTTTTTGCCGACTGTACTGTACATATCCATGGTGAAGGGGAAGGGCATCACACCTGAACACTGATGCAAGGCTTTGACATTTCCTTTGTACATGGGAACAGACTGATACGACCTCATCCACCAATATTACCACAAATATTTCAAAAATCAATAAATTCTTGGGAGATATTTTATAGACTGCTAAGATCATAATGATTCAGTTAATTTTGAGATGGACATTTGGTTAGTCAAGTGTTTCCTGCCACATCCAGAGTTGATGGTTGTTAAGGAATTAAATCACTTATGATGTGTTTCTCAGTTGAAGTTTTAATTAATTAAGTGTTAAGCCAGACTATTCAGTTCCCTTGGTGTTTATCAGGCTGTTGAAAACACATGCCAACAGATTCTTGGCACACAGAGCAGTGTAATATTCCAGTTGATGCAACATGTATGTTGGACCCATTTCCACATATCTACAGTCATGGGGAATAGAATCAAACAGAATTTCTGTACCGGTTAAACTACATAATTATACTTACAATCTACATCTCTTTATGACATGTAATGCTGTATGTAAATAAACATAGGACCTAGCTTAGACCAAACTGCTATGACTAACCCTTGTGTGTGACTGTTTATCCTGCCTCAAGACTATATAACACTAGGTCAGATATTCTGCTGAGTAGCTTGGGAGATATGTAATTAGGTCAGAAGGTCGTACAGGAAGATCCTATAGTTCTTCACCTCCGGTATCACATCATAAGAATACAGATTCGTTCTCTTCCCAATATCCATTGGCATAACAACTCCTACCCAAGTCTCGCTCTCGCTGTACATGAAATATATAGTAGTCTCAATAAATCCTCAAAAGCAACTAGATACTATCTCTTTACTCTATACCTTGTATCTTCAAAGACTTCGGCCATCAACGCTATTACACAATGCTACTACATTCATCATATCATGATGGTCATCATCCCAACCCACAACAATACAATTGCCAGTCAAGAGCACTTCATCATCTCCATTCACCAAGTCCACAATTTAGGCAAGGATATTATATTATAGTGTTGACGATAGCGTGGTACCGGTACGATGGCTCTGTAGTGTATACATGGAGTCTATCTATCTACAGTATAGCTCTAACGACTCGTTCCCACAAGGGGGTGGTGGCCATGGCAGAAGTGTCTCCAGTTTTCCCTGTTCCTTATTTGGTCAAGCCCTACTCTGCCCTTCATGTTTCTCTTTTTTATATACTTTTCCACTCTCTTCTGCCATCTAACCAGAGGTCTGCCTCTCACATCTGGTCCCACAACTTCACTTTCATTTTCTCCATATGTCCAAACCACCTCAATATATTATACTTCACTCTTCCAACCACTCCACACTCAATGCCAATTGCCTTCTCACTTATACCACATCTCTCATACACACACTCAATATTTTCGCGATCTCACTTAATAATTCCACATGTTCCTCTCAAGAAACTCATTTCCACTGCAGTTATTCAAGACTGATGTCCATGCCTCTGATGCATGTGTCAGTGTTGGCAGGATTATACTATTTCGTAGTTCCCTTTTCACTTTCATACTCAAACTTCTACCCTTCATAATCCTCCCCAGTGATTCTATGACCTTTCTACCCCTCATTACTCTCTCCCTATTTTCTCCTTCCATACTTCCATGTTTACACAGAAGTACCCAAGTACTTAGACTTCTTTGCTTCCTCTATCCTCTCACCCCTCAGAGTTATCTCACACTTAGTTGGTACTCCCATTATGTAAGGTGTGGCAAAGTCAATCACTTCATTATCTGCCCTCAAATACCATCACCTTATTCTTACCAACATTCACTTTCAGTTTCCTTCATTTACTTTCGAGCTAAAACTCATCGACCATCCTCTGCAACTCCCTCTCACTATCGGCCAGCAACACAGTGTCATCCGCAAATTAACTTGCCGCCAAGGACCAATTTACTTCATTCAGCCTCAACTTTGCCCCCAGGTCATTCACTTTGGCTTTCATCTTTCTCTTACAACCATCAATATATATATTGAACAGCCATAGTGACATAACACACCCCTGTCTCAGCCCTACACTAATATTAAAATTCTCACTTAGACCACTCTCTACCCGCATTTGCATCTGCATAAAAGACTCGCCAACACCGTCAATCCTTAACACCTCTGTCATAGCCCTTCTATCAACCTTATCGTATGCCTTCTCCAAGTCCATGATGGCAACATACAACTTCTTACCCTTTCCAATATATTTCTCCACTATTGATTTAATGCAAATATCTGTTCCACACATCCTCTACCCTTTCTGAACTCTCCCTGCTCCTCACTAACTCCATTTCCTGTTACCTTAATCAGTCTCTCAGGTAGAACCTTCCCATACACCTTCCCCAGTATACTAAGATGGCTTATTCCCCTATAGCTACCTCACTCATCCTTACTCCCCTTCCCCTTATACAAAGGCACAATTATGATTCTCCATCAATCCTTTGGCACCTCTCCCTGCCTTCAAACCAATGTTCATGTAAGCAACATCCACTCCACCACTACATTCAACCCTCCCCACTTTAACATTTCAGCAGTTATCCCATCCACCCCAGGTGCCTTTCCCATCTTCAACTTTCTTAATCTCTTCCCTTCCTAATTCTCCCTGTACACCCTGTCGTCTACCACCTGCCTCCATCCTCATGCATGTCACCACTGTCACCCCTCCCAGCCCCCCATTCATCAAGCCATCAAAATGCCTCTCCCACACTCCTTTAACTTCCTCACTTCCACTCACAATATCTCCATCGTCTCTCTTCATGTTCACGCTACCAGACTTTCCTTCTCCTCTTTCATTTAACCTTCTTCCAGAATAATTTCTTGTTTTCTTTAAACTTCTCACTCAGTTTCCTATCAAACTCCACATCCACTCTCCTTTTACTCTCACTCACCATCCTCTTCATTTGCCTCTTACATACATTATATTCTCTCTTCCACCTCTCCTTCATTTCCTCTGACACATTCCTCATTTCACTCCTTCCTCTATACCCAGCCTTGCATCGAGCACCTCACCCACACTCCTCGTATATTCCTCTCTATACTCACTGTCATTCAGTCTTCCACTTGCCACCTCCCTCTTGTTCCCTGCTTCATCTCTCCTACAGTACTCCCACTTAACCCTGACCTTAATCCTTACCAAGACCGCAATATGGTCAGAGCATTGAACCATTCCTCTCACTACTTTAGCATCCATTACATCCTTCCGTAATCTTTCATCCACAGCTACATAGTCAATAAACTCTATTGTTCCCCTCTATCATCCCTTCTCCTTCATGTATACCGATGTATCATATTATGCTCAAAGAAGGTGTTGGCCAAGAACAACCCCTTCTCAGCACAGATTTCCACCAGATAATCACCATTCACATTCACTCCTTCTTTCTCAGACATCCATTCATGTTCCCCATCACTACAATCCTCCTCCCACTCTCAAACTTCCTCAAACACCCATTTAGCTCCTCCCAGAAATCTCATCCTCTCTCTCCCCGTCTTGTTCCTCTCATTCACTGGTGCATATGCACACACACCCATGCATATTTCACCAATCCAATCTTCCCTGTCATCCACACCAATCTTGTCCCACACCATCCATGTCCATGCTCCATCTACTCCCTTCCACACCCTTGGTGATATCAGCACTGCACATCCCTACCTCCCTCCCTCTTCCTTTACACTTCTCATCCATCCCTGTCCAAATTACACCTCCCTCCATTCCATCCCACATCACACTCTCTCCTCCAGCCTCACACTCCACTTCTCATCCCTTCATGTGCGTCTCTGTCACTCCCATCATATCAACTCCTCCATTCTTAAAACATTTAACTATCTCTTGCCTCTTTGTCCTATCCACTATACTATTTACATACACAGTTACCACTCTCTTACACCCACCTTTCTCCCCTCCCCCTACAGGGAAACCTGGAGACCCACCCCCTCCCAGCCTGCAGCCATGGCTGTCCACTCCCTCACTGGTAGGCCGCTGATGGCTGGCAAGGCCAATGCAGTACTCATTCCCGGAGGGACAAATGGTGTTAAAGATGTTAAAAACTTAAAAAGGATATATTATACACTTACTAAAACATATATGTGGGGGAAGCTTAATCTAACCCCACACACCGCTTCCCTCTTTAGCTTAAACTCCTGTTGTTAAAAAAGGTGTTATCCAAGGTTGACACGTGGAGGATTGATAAGGCTTATCTACCCTTCCTGAGGAGGGGTAGGTCACCGAGGTGATGCTCTCCCCAATACTAATAGTTAGCTATAACGCAGTAGCATTCACCTTAACCTCATTGATTACGATACTGTCACTGCACGATGGAGTCATCGTGCCAATACTATACCATGCCATCGTTAACACCATAGATATTCTCACATGTGATTCGTATACCAACTTTCACCATTTCCAACCCCTGACAATAATTCAAAATGGTTTTGATTGGTTTGCTTATTTGTAATGGTCATTAGGTCGATGAAATTATAATGATGTGATAGAGTGTGTGTATGTGGGTGTATGTGAAGAAGTGTACAGTACGTGTGTGTTGTGCAGTGTCTGTAGAGTGACAGAGTGTGTATGTGGGTGTTTGTGAAGAAGTGTACAGTACGTGTGTGTTGTGTAGTGTCTGTAGAGTGACAGAGTGTGTATAAATTATGTAGATGCATGTGAAGAAGTCTGTGTGTTTGTTTTATGGTGTATTTGAATGTTATTCAAAATGGGAAGGTTTCTGCTCATAATCTTCCTTACCTTGGTACGGAAGAAGGACGTTTCGTTGACACACACTGATGCTGCAGTTATTATTGACATAAAGTTTTCCCTCGTCGATACAGTAGTCATTCTCTGTACCAAAAGATATACATAGGTAGTTGTTAAGGGGACGGTTCAGTGGTGACTAATCAGGATTATTTGATTCCTGCAATGTATTCCCAGCAACAAGACACAAGTATAATTCGATTACATAATTAATAATGTTTCTGGGATAAGTTTCGGAGGAATCAAGGACTCTAATGTACCACCAATCTTATACTATCCCTTAATAACTCATGTAGATTTGTCTTCAGGGGTTCTTATATTTTCGGTACATTGGAGGGCTACTGATTCCTCTAAAATATGCCGAGAAACTGAGTACTTCAATGTCGTAATAGAAGATCAGTTTTGGAGCATTATTTGTAGGACTAAAATATGCTTCCGTTTTCCTAACACAAATGAACAACATAATGGGTTAATTTATCATCCGATAAACTTCCAGTCAAGGTGAGAGTTTCTAGTTGGTGAGTTGGAAGGCTTACTGCTTTCTCCAACCTGTACCAGGAAACGGACGACCTCAATACTGATATAGTAGAGAATCTGTTTCGTAGCATAGTTGTGAGGAGTGAGTAGCATCTCCAATTTACCAACAAGAGAATTTCCCTTTCAGTACAACATAATGAAATACTTGGGGAGGTATTATTAAACTTTACTCTTGATGAAAAGGAGCTTCGTCGTTAAAATCACATGGCAATATAATTGGAACTGAACGACGAAGAAAACTTTTCCTCGAAATATAGTTTAAGGGAAAATTCTCGTGTAGGTAAATCAACAGGCTACTGATTTCTCCTGACACCTTCATTGGTAAAAATAGTTGATTTGGATCGTGGCACAGTTTGGAGAAATCAGAGACCACCAACAAAAGAAGCTCCCCTTATTAATACTAACCTTTATCACCTCAGAACAAATCTCCATCAACTTACTTGGAGTTGCAAAACTCTGGTTAACTTTTTCGACTATAAATTCTTTCAGTTCCATCAGCTCTTGTTTTATCTCTTGGCTCTGGTTGTCTGAAAAAAAAATATAATAGTAATAATAATAATGATAAAACACTAAGGATTATACCGTAATTTGCCATGAATGGAGAAATATGTTTTAGTAGAATGTATCTGCCCACAGATAAACCTGGGACATTACTACCACTACTACTACTACCACCACCACCATCACAACAACAATAATAATAATAATAATAATAATAATAATAATAATACGTGTTTTAGTATTAATATTTTCGAATGATCAATAAAGTCTAAGGACTCTACACACCAGAAGTGGTGAGAACAGAGGCCTCAGGCTGTTGGTACAGTTGGACACATGAATGGATGGTACAGCCGGCAACATAAATTCGCGTCCATCTTGTGTACTTAATAATGCTAATATGACCAGATAGTTTCATTCTAATCCAGTTTCTATTTTAACAACATGTGTAATTTATGATATGTGAAGTATATCTGTCATCTCTACATTCAGATTGTGTTACAACATCAATATAGCCTATACAGACTTAAGCTACGGTCACACTGGCAATTTGTACCCTGGGAGACCCAAGTGTAGAGCAGCGTTGGATGCTGTCCCTTGGAAGTTTTTGGTCACACTACAGAAAGTAGAATCATCAGCCCAGTCCAAGGATATCCAGCTACAAAGAGTAGTGCACAATGGAATGTCAAGAGAGAATTTTCAAGAGCTTCTGAACTGGGTATCATTGTATTGGTAGCAAGAGTTTTCTCAAATCAAAGTTTATAGGATCATTTTGTTATCGAGAAAAAAGGTATTTATGTATTATTTACGCTAATTTGATTTATTTATTTACTACTTGTCATTATTTTTCAAAATAAGTTGAGTATAATCATATATTTTTACTAACAATAGTTTTTAAGTTCCTTCATTCTAACCTTGGGCTTGGAAGCAAACGACCCTACTCGTGTTGGGATACCTTGTAAATCTCCAAGCAAAACTCTCCAAGGTTGGGCGAAAATCCTCCTCTCCCATGGGATCCAAGCATTTTTTGACCAGTGTGACCGCGGCTTTAGGTGGAAAGGTAGAGAACTTATGCTGCCGACTGTACAGCCCAGGGGAAAGATACTTGTCCCATTTGAGTAACCAGTGTCTATTATTAGGTATTTGCTTTTTATTACCATCCTCAATACCGACTTCTGCTCCTGATGTTTCCCTTGGGCTGTACCACCTATTCATGTGTCCAACTGTACACCTGGCAAGAAAGACGGGTTGCCGCAAATGTGAGTGATAGTAAGATACATAATTAATGAATGAAGTTGTCAGGTCGTCATTTGATTATTATTAGTCATTTTTGCCGAAATTTGTGCCTATATTAAAGTTTTAAAGCAAAATAATGTTACCCTCTCCAATACAAATATTACTCCTGATGGGTTAAGGGGGTGTGGGAGTAGGGGACAGGCTTGGGGTAGGGGGGGGGGGGGAGGTGCTGTAGAAGAGGGACAGACTTGGCGGGGGGGCGGGGGGGTCTTCTCCCTTTTTTCCATATCCTTCGTGTTTATTGTCCCTAATTTCCCTCTAATTTCTTCGTGTTTAATGTCCCCCCTTTCCTTCTGAAACTTCTTGTTTACTGTACCGTACCTCCTTTCCTTCTGAACCTTCTTGTTTACTGTACTGTACCTCCTTTCCTTCTGAACCCTATTTGTTTAATGTACTGTACCTCCTTTCCTTCTATTTCCTTCGTGTTTGCTTCGGATGTGCAGTTGCATAATGCTTGTAGTCATTCGATTATTTTCAACCATTCTTTTCCACCTTATTTTCTCTCCCTCCTTTCCGTGATCTGATCTGGTAGTGGTTTACTTGTGGTGGTTACTTGTGTGATACTCGAAAAGAACTCTCTCTCTCTCTCTCTCTCTCTCTCTCTCTCTCTCTCTCTCTCTCTCTCTCTCTCTCTCTCTCTCTCTCTCTCTCTCTCTCTCTCTCTCTCGACAACCACCTTGCCGTGGGTGAGTGAGCTTGTGTGATCTGTTTGAATTTGGCTAGCTATGCTGGGGGACATATAGTCCAGTAGGGTTACCCATGCCAGAAAGGTAGCGTTATTAGGATCCTGACTAAGAGTTGTCAATTCTTCACATTTCCCCCTTCTTGGTGTATCTCCTAGCATCCCCCTACTAGTCTTTTTCGGTTCTGTTACTATTAAGTTTCACAACTGCTCTTCAACTGTCCTAAAAAAAAAAAAAAAAAAAAAATCTTCATCACTTTGGATATAAGTTTTTATTGTTAAGGACCTCACCAGCTACCTTATGCTGTGTGAGAAGGGAGGCTTTGGAACTTCCTAAAACAACGCCTTTTAATGCTCACAGGTTTCGAAAGGGCTGAGATTGAAGGGATCTCAGGCGTGTGGGGTACGAGTAATGGAGATGCCTCAGGACCCCAATAGGTATTCTCTTAGATTAATTAGCCTGACCAGCTCCCTGTGACCATTCTTAGGTGCCTAATGGCTCGACTGCTCTTTGGTGAGAAAGCTTTCATGCCTCGCTGGCTGCCAGGCCAGTAAAAGATCTCGGATTAAATCGTGGGCATTTAGCTTTACTATTTGCTTTAAGTTTGGCCGCGGATGGAGGATTAGTAGGGATTAGTAGGACAACGTTACACTTCAAGCACCCCTGTCGAAAAATCAGAGTCCCATTTATTTGGGACTCTTGTGCTGCTCAGTTGGGAGCTGCGGCACAATTGGGGCCGTCCGGCCCAGGGGAGACCTTAGGGTTGGTGTGCTTGGCTCATAAGGGTTTCTGTCGGCTGAACGACCGAAAACCTTCTGGAAGTAGGCGGATGAGACTTATGCGAGACCAAATCACATTACCCTTTCTTTTGTATTATTGGTCTTATATTGAATAAGAGCGAGATGACTGGTCCATCAGCAAGAAAATTTACATGTTCTACATGCAAGGTGTACCGCTGGTGTGAGGACTTCAGCGGGAGGAGTGCGAGTGACCTAGACCCCTCAAGTGTCTGCGACTTTTGCAAACTCGAGGAGAGGTTGATGGAGCACATCGCACTGCTCACGAAGGAGAACAACTCCCTAAAAGAGAAAGTTCTCCTGATGGAGTCCAAGAGGTGTGACTGTCACGTGAGAGACGAGGCAGTCCAAGGAGCTTCTTCACCGAAGAGCTCAACCACGGCAGTGAAGAACAAGAAGAAGAAGAACAACAACAACAACAACAAGAATGAAGAGGGAAAAGAGACTGCAGAAAAGCAAAATGGAAAAGACTCTGCAGAAAAGTGTGATGAAGAAGAGGAGGGGAATATTGAGAAGGGAGAAAACCCCAAGAAGATAGTTGAGGAGGGATTAGAGGAAAGTGAAGACAAGGCAACAGAGAAGGAAAAGAAACTGAAGAAGGAAAAGAAGACAAAGAAGAAGCAACCTGGAGGAAGTGACAAGCCCGGCAGGAATTCAAAACACACTCGGGTTCCTCACAAGGCATCTCGTGCTCCTACCAAGGAGAAACCTGTGGATATACACATTGTAGGTGATTCCCAGGCACGAGGGCTGTAACCCCTAATGGCAGCTCGCCTTCACACTTCTGTGAAGGTGAATTGTCTACCAGGTTGTGGCAATGCTGACCTCCGAAAGGAAGCTGAGAGGATCCAAACGTCCAGATCTGCTGTCATTGCACTCATGGTGAGCGAAGACATCTGGGGACTTTGACGGTCATAGACGATTAAATCGAAATGTGAAGTCCAAAATAAGGGTGGCTAAGCGTGCTGAGGAGGTCTGTATGGCTAGACTCTGCAAAGAGAACCCCAAGGAGTTTTTCAGTTATGTGAATGGCCGTAAACCAATCCGACGCAGGATTGGTCCTTTGGTGAATGAGGATGGAGCATTGATGCACTCTGATGCAGAAAATGCTAACCTCTTAAATGAATACTTCTCTTCAGTGTTCTCTGAGGAGAGTGATCTCATTCCCGAACCTTTAGACTCCTCCAGTGAGAAGTTGGAGGCAATGGTCTTCACCCGAGAAGAAATTGAGAGAAAAATAATCGAATTAAAGGCAAACAAGTCCCCCGGTCCGGATAGGTTCTTACCTAGAGTGTTGAAAGAAGTGCATGGTGAAGTATCACGGCACCTGTGTATGGTCTTCAACAGGGTATTTCAGACTGGATGCATTCCTAGAGACTGGCGTGAGGCAGAGGTGACTCCTATCTTCAAGAAGGGAGATGCTAGCCAACCGTCAAACTACAGACCCATCAGTTTAACCTCGATAGTCTGTAAACTCATGGAGAGCATCATGGTGGACAAAATAACGGCACACTTAGAATCAAATTTGCTACTGAGGGGTTCCCAGCATGGGTTCCGGCAGCACCGGTCATGCCTCACAAATCTGGTGGAATTCTTCCATTTTGTTTTCAGTGAGCATGATCAGGATAAAGCTTACTTAGTCTACTTAGACTTTCAGAAAGCCTTTGATAAGGTACCCCACCGCCGCCTCCTTCGGAAAGTGCGTGCACTGGGCATAGACAGAAATGTGGCAAATTGGATAGAGAACTGGCTAAGTGACAGACGGCAGCGGGTAGTAGTGAATGGACAGGCTTCAGAGTGGGTTCCCGTTACTAGCGGTGTTCCCCAAGGTTCTGTTCTGGGACCACTACTGTTTATCATCTATGTTAATGATATGGATGGTGACATGGTTGCCAAGATTTCCAAATTCGCCGATGATACTAGGCTTGGTATGAATGTCGCGAAAGAAGGAAATAATACCCGCTTACAAGAAGATCTTAGGAAGATCGGGGAGTGGTCTGACACGTGGCAAATGACATTTAACGTGAACAAATGCAAAGTTATGCATATAGGCCACAGAAACCCCCGAACAGAGTATACCCTTAAGGGCAATGCTCTCGTAAGCACTGATACTGAGAAAGACTTGGGTGTAACTATCACTAGCGACCTCAAGTTCTCAAAGCAGTGTATTAAGGCAGAGAAGAAAGCCCAAAGGATGTTAGGGTACATAAAGCGACAGTTTGGATACCGGAACAAGGAGATAGTACTTTGTCTATACAATTCCCTTGTCCGACCGCACCTGGAGTATGCAGTCCAGTTTTGGAGTCCCTCTTACCGAAAGGATATCGCGAGATTGGAACGAGTGCAAGCCAGGGCAACTAAACTTATACCCTCTCTTAGACACAAGAGCTATAAAGATCAGTTGGTAGAACTCAACCTGTTCTCTTTGGAAACTCGGAGACTGCGTGGTCAGCTTATCGAAGTGTTTAAAATACTACGAGGCTTTGACAATGTAGACTGCAGGGACATTTTCCAACTCAGTGAGGGCACAACCAGGAATCATGGCTACAAACTTGAACTGAAGCGATACAACCGTGATCGGTGTGGTAAATTCTTTACATACAGCATCTGCGGTACTTGGAACGTGCTTCCTGCTGATGTAGTCAACAGCAGCTCTGTGGATCAGTTCAAGTCCAGATTAGACAAAGTCTTAAACCACCGTCTAGGTGTTTAAGCCGTTGTGTGAGTGTTCCTTGATGGTTTCACATGACACATTTGAGGACGGTCAACTACTTGCACAACTAAACCCACAGGTACCCTCTTTGTATGGATCGTAAAGTCTTCTAGGGTGCTTCTTTTCCTTGTAACTCTCTCTCTCTCTCTCTCTCCTCTCTCTCTCTCTCTCTCCTCTCTCTCTCTCTCTCTCCAAGTTTCCCGTAGGGGGGGTATTGCCTGCATTAATGATGTGGGCAATACTTTAAGGGTTTTGACGCCCATTCGGCATCAGCCATTGGTTTTTAGTTTTTCAACTGTCCATCATCTCTTTCTATTTCCTTACTGCCTGCTGTTACACTTCTCAATCCTTTTTTTCTGGCGCTATATGACCTTGCTGTTGCGGCGCCTAATATCAATCAATCATGGGTGGTAATTTGGGAGAATTTTCCGACCCACCTATGTCCCTGTTCACCAAAAATAGATGCCAATAGAAACCCGGCAGTAAAATGGAACCCTCGTTGACTGAGGCCAGAGTGATTATAAGACCAATTCCCTGTAAGGAAATAAAAGTGTTATTATTAATTCTCTAAGTCTTAAATAACCATTGGTTTCCCGTGAAAATAAATTCATTCCACGACTCCAAGTGATTGAACGTTAGTTATTTATATTACACTAGCTGGCTCTGCGGCCGCCCTTCCACCGCCCTTCGGGTGGTGGAATTTTCATACACGATCACAGAGTTCTAAATAAACAAAGAATATAATAATACAACACTGATATGTAACAAATACAAACTCCACTACCATCACTACTACATCAACCACTACCACCTCCACTACTACATCAACTACTACCACCTCCACTACAACTACTACATCAACCACTACCACTACTACTACCACTACTACCACCACCACTACTACCACCACTACCACTACCACCACCACTGCATCAACCACTACCACCTCCACTACTACCACCACCACCTATTCCCGCACCCCCTAAACCCCCCACCCCAAGCCTTACCTTACCTAGTGTGTGTGTGTGTGTACGGTAGGGGTATGTGTATGTGTGTGTGTGTGTGTGTGTGTACGGTGTGTGTGTGTGTGTGTATGTACTGTATGTGTGTGTGTACCCTAGTGTGTGTTGTTTACGATAGGGGGGATGGGGGGGTGCGCGAGTAGGGGGACAGGCTTGGGGGGGTTTACAGGGGTGCGGGAATATGGGCCATGCTTGGGGTGTGTGGCGGTAGGGGACAGGCTTTTTACCCCTCCCAGCCTGTCCCCTATTCCAGCACCCCCAACCCCCCAACCCCCCCACCCCAAGCCGGTCCCCTATTCTCGCATATATAGCCTATCTCTCACACACAGTCTCTCTCTATATATATCTCTCCAATGTAACACAGGAATAAAACAGGTTCACCACTACATCAACCACTACCACCTCCACTACTACCACCACCACCTATTCCCGCACCCCCCAACCCCCCCACCCCAAGCCTTACCTTACCTAGTGTATGTATGTGTGTACGGTAGGGATGTGTGTGTTTGTATGTCTGTGTATGTGTATGTGTGTGTATGGGGCATGCTTGGGGTGTGTGACGGTAGGGGACAGGCTTTTTACCCCACCCCCCCAGCCTGTCCCCTATTCCAGCACCCCGCAAACTCCCCCACCCCAAGCCTGTCCCTTATTCCCGCATATATAGTCTATCTCTCTCACATACAGTCTCTCTCCCTCTCTCACAATCTATCTATCTACCTATCTCTCACACACAGTCTCTCTCTCTAT
This sequence comes from Petrolisthes manimaculis, assembly GCA_034508575.1. Classification (NCBI taxonomy): domain Eukaryota; kingdom Metazoa; phylum Arthropoda; class Malacostraca; order Decapoda; family Porcellanidae; genus Petrolisthes; species Petrolisthes manimaculis. Next base: position 221,374 of record JAWZYT010005897.1, on the reverse strand, counting down.
CTCTCTCTCACAGTCTAGCTATCTATCTATCTCTACCTCTCACACACACTATATCTATTTTTCACTCTTTCTCTCCCCCCCCACACACACACTATCTCTCTCTCACACACAAATATAACCAAACCCAGTATTACCTCTCTCTCTCACACACACACACCCTCTCTCTCTCTCTCTGAAATTAAAAATAGAGATAGAGAGAGAGAGAGCCTGTGAGGGAGAGAGAGAGAGCATGTGAGAGAGAGCATATGTGTGTGAGAGAGAGAGAGAGAGAGAGAGAGAGAGAGAGAGAGAGAGAGAGAGAGAGAGAGAGAGAGAGAGAGAGAGAGAGTTTGTGCGTGTCACTAATCCAGGGGGTTCGAATCCCCCTCAAAACATTAACATTTATGGAAAAACATGAAAAACATTTTTTTTTATAGGTCCAAAACACTCCCCAAGTATTAGCGATCAAACCAATGTAAAAAAATTCACTCTAGGACGTAGGATCAGGGCGTGCATAGAGGACACACACACACACACACACACACACACAGAGATACAGAATTTCGGCTTTATGTATATAGATTATTCTTTTATTACTTACTACTTGTATTTTGAGTGACAAGAAAATGTAGTAACTATCTTTTTTAACCTTTAGGCAAACCTACTTTACCACGAGCTGATTAAAATATTGTAGATTTCACAAGAAGTTTAGTAACTGTCTTTTTTAACCACTAGTTCATTTTATTTATGGAGAATCTTAAACTGATGATGATTTTTTAGACAATTCTAATACCCGTGATTTTTTTTTCTACGTGTTTTCATGTTCTGTCATAAATGTATTAAATGTAAATAATAACCTTTGTAAAATGGTGAATAAACTTCTGATTCTGATTTTTTCTCTCTTTGTAAATTAATTCAGAACCATATTGCTCTCTCTCTCTCTCTCTCTCTCTCTCTCTCTCTCTCTCTCTCTCTGGGGAGAGAGCCTTCTACTTTGCTATCCTTACCTACGACTATCACTGGGGAGAAATTCTTTCTCTACCAGTAACCTTCTAATCAGATCACCCCGTGTGGACCGTAAGGTCTGTTGTGGTCTGTGATTCTATGTAACTCTATGTAACTCTCTCTCTCTCTCTCTCTCTCTCTCTCTCTCTCTCTCTCTCTCTCTCTCTCTCTCTCTCTCTCTCTCTCTCTCTCTCTCTCTCTCTCTCTCTCTCTCTCTCTCTCTCTCTCTCTCTCTCTCTCTCTCTCTCTCAGAAAATTACTTATGAACCATACTGCTCTCTCTCTCTCTCTCTCTCTCTCTCTCTCTCTCTCTCAGAAAATTACTTATGAACCATACTGCTCTCTCTCTCTCTCTCTCTCTCTCTCTCTCTCTCTCTCAGAAAATTACTT
>JAWZYT010005897.1:125000-215000 GCA_034508575.1 Petrolisthes manimaculis | reverse complement strand
TTATGGTTAATTGGAAGGCCTCTGATTCCTCCAAACTATGCCACGAAACAGATCTCCTATTAATACCATTGAAGGCATCTGTTTTCCTAGGAAGAATTAGTAGCCTTTCAATTGATCAACAAGAGAATCTCCCCTAAAAAAACACCCTTTGTTCACTTGATATTAATGACGAGGGTGATAAACCTAACTAACTTGGACAAGTTAGTGATGTTCATAAAGAGGGTTGGAGAAGAGGATGGACAGTTTGATGTTAGTAAAGAGGGTTGGAGAGGAGGATGGACAGTTTGATGTTTATAAAGAGGGTTGGGAGAAGAGGATGGACAGTTTGATGTTAGTGAAGAGGGTTGGAGAGGAGGATGGACAGTTTGATGTTAGTGAAGAGGGTTGGAGAAGAGGATGGACAGTTTGATGTTTATAAAGAGGGTTGGAGAAGAGGCTGATAAAACCCACCTGGACAGTTGATGTTGATACTTGGTGTGCTTTGTGGTGGTAGTGGGAGGTTGCCAGTAGCTGTAATTCCACGTAGGGTTGCGACGATATCACTATGCATAGAAGCCAAGTTGGTCTGTAATCTCCTCACTTCATCATGCAATACACTCACACTCTCCTGGCCATCTGTGTGTGAGAAAAGATCGAAGCACCATTAAAGAGAGAATCAGCTAGTTATTACAGATTTACCACCACCAACAACAACAACACTGAACTACAGTGTATATCCCCTTAAAGGACCCTGTAATTATGTTTGAGAATTGGAGGCTTCTGATTCCACCTGACTATGCTACGAAACAAGCTCCTTCCCTAGAGGTGGTGTTTCGTGGCAATATTTGAAGGCCTCATTTACCTCCAATTTCGTACTACATCACAGTGTCCCTCAATATTATTATCAGAACTTACCCAACCTGGCTGAAGTATCCTTTATATGTTTCAATATAGCCAATTGATTTACAACAACGCTTGTGTGTAGATCTTCAAGATTGAATGTGACTTTATTGTCTGTTGTTGTTGTTGCATCTTGCTGAGAGAGTGAGGTGTTGACTTGTGTATTAGTGGTGGTGGTGGTTGTGGTGGGTGCATGAGGCTGAGATAGAACACAGCCAAGTGCTAAGAAGAACAGTACCAGCGTCGGCGAGATCATGTTGTCTACTGAACTGTTGTTGTCACTGGCTGTTGGCTTTAGCCTATGTATAACCAGTGCATCCGTCATCCCTTCTTTCCTTCCCTACTTATTTATTTACCCTTGCACCCAGGACTGGCGTCATTGCTTAATTAAGGGGATTTATAGTATAATATTGTTAGTGGTAAATCTAGAGCAACTGCATGATTCCTCAAATCTATTCCAAGCAACAAGATATACTTATATTTATTCATTGGTTCTTTGAAAGAATCATAAAGGCACATCAATGTATCGAAAGTGTATTATTACTCCTTTAAAGACTGAGGGATTCTTGCTGATATGACTACAGAGAACTTACAGTATATCAAGCTAAGTACAGAGCTGAGTGCAAAGAGAGTAAAGAGATTGAATTGGTTTATTTACGTAGAGAGGTGATCCAAGGGTTATGAGGAGTAACATCGAGAGCAACAAAGTTTACCATGATATCCCAAGCAAAAGGTTGACATTATTTTTGTAATTCTGGTTCTGGTTCGTGGCATACTTTGGAGGAATGATGGTGTTCCATTGTACAGTCGGTGGCAAAACTACTGTCGCCACATATGCCAAGTCATGAAGAACAGTTTGGAAAGAAAAGCTTTGCAAGCTTACAAATATACAGGGTGATTCAGAAATGCGTGCCGAAAATCCGCAGGTGTATTCCTGGCACATAATTGAATGTAAATTAGTCAATAACGATTTTGGAAATTCTCAATAGTTTATAAGTTATAGTGCCTTCAAGGTTTGAAGAGTGTGTTTAAATCTAGGGATTGTACCATAATCTTTCAGACACGTGTGAAATTACTTAACTCCCATGAGTTAAGAACACAGTAAAAGTTACTAAAGAATATGACAAAAGCTGTAGAGTGTACAGTCACAGCAAAATTACCAGGGACGGAGTTTCAGGGATAGTTATCAAGAAATGTGTGTCATGGCTGTTCAAACCTTGAAGGCACTATAACTTATAAACTATTGAGAATTTCCAACACTTAACACTTGAGAATTTCAAACACTTAGATGTATAATTGATTTGTTTATATGGAGAATAAAAAACCTCTTCTGTTTATTTGTGGACTATAGGAAAGCTTTTGATATGGTGTGGCATGAGGGTCTGTGGTACAAGCTTGTAAGGGAAAAGTGAATAGGAAAACATTGAATATAATAAAAAGTATGTATAGTAACATGAGGTCTTGTGTAATATTGGACCAACATATGTCTGATGCTTTTATATGCAATATGGGGGTGAGTGAGGCAAGGGGAAAATTTGTCTCCTTTGCTTTTTGCATTTTATATTAATGATATAGAGAGTAAATTACTTGAGTATAACTGCAAGTTTTTGGATTTTGATCATGATTTAATAAACTCTTATTTGAAACTCCTGGTTGTAATGTATGCAGATGATACATTATTATTGTGTGATAGTGTGGAAGGAGTGAAGCAGGCATTGATAGCATTAAATACATATTGTAATGAATGGAACTTAAAGCTTAATTGTGATAAAGCAAAAATAGTTGTGTTCAGTAGAGGAGGAACTCATCTAAGAGATTATAAATTTGTATTTGGTGGTGAAGACATTGAAGTAGTAGGTAGGATGTTATAAGTATCTTGGTGTATCATTTAATTACAATGGCTTGTTCTGGAAAGGAGAGCTGGAATTGAAGGAGGAAGCAACAAGGGCAATGTATTCATTAATAGGTAAATGTAGAAAGTTTGACTTGCCTGTTAATATGCAGATGGAATTATTTGATAGGATGGTTTTACCTGTATTGACCTATGCATCTGAGATATGGGGACATTATATTATATTATAAGAGAGTTAGAGTTATTACATGTAAAATTTATAAAACAGTTGTTATGTGTTCATAAAAACAGCAGTAATGATAGGGTATAGGGTGAACTTGGAGTGTACCCATTGGAAATCCATATAAAGTGTACAATGTTGGGTTACTGGTCTAGATTAATTACAGGCAGAGATTCTAAGTTATGTTATGTAATGTATCGGTGTTTATTACAGTTGGATATGTTAGGGTTATACACTTCTCCATGGATTGCCTGTATAAAGAACATACTAAATGAGTGTGGCATGTCAGGGATATGGTTATCACAAGATAGGCCTAATACAACATGGTTTAAGAAAGCAGTTGAAGTGAGACAAAAAGGATCAATGGATTACTACTTGGCATCATAATGTATCAACTAAATCTTTGTGTAGTAATTAAGTTAAGTTATCCAAGAGAAGTCGTATTATGATAACTAGATTCAGAACATGTAACAACAGATTACCAATAAATGTTGGTAGATACACAACACAGGTGTAAATAGAGAAGAGGGTGTTTGTAACAAGTGTGATGCTAATATTATAACAGAGGAATTTCATGTGTTTTTTTAATGTACCCATGAGGAACTTGTAAGGTTAAGGGATACCTATATAAAAATATATTACACACTTAGGCCAACACACTTCAAGTATGTTGCTTTAATGTAATGTACAGTCGGCGGCAAAAGTTCTGTCGCCTGACTTGCTTCACCGAGGCACGCCAAGCTCATAGACTCGAGATTATTATGTGTATAAAACGTGTGTATTTCTTGAGTCGATGAATACTGTGTGTCTCGGTGAAGCAGGTGAGGCGACACCACTTTTACCCCAGACTGTACTAGTGTAAATGTTCTCAAGAATTTGTCATTATTTATTAAATTAATTTCAAATATATTCAGGTGAATTACAGGTGTAAATGGCTTTTTGGCTACCTGTACTGTACAGTACTTTTTTTTCTGTTTGTCACATGGGTATAGAAACTGTTAAATAACTTTTTCCCAGTTTTGTGTTAATATAATCTTATAATGGCTATTGTTATTTGAAATGTTTTGTCAAACTGATTGATTTTTGTCGGAGCTGTACTCCATATTTTATATTATAAAGTCTGAGCCAATCAATAAATTCTATTCTATTCTATTCACACCTTCTTTTCTTCCTTCTTATACACACACACACCTTCCTTCCTTCACACACACACACACACACACACCTCTCTTCCTTCACACACACACACACCTCCCTTCCTTCAAGCATAATACACACACACACACACACACACACACACACACCTCTTCCTTCACACACACACACACCTCCCTTCCTTCAAGCATAATACACATGCACACACACACACAAACACATTCCTTCCTTCCTTCTTACACATACACCTTCCTTCCTTACTTCACACACACACACACACACACACACAAGCACACACAAAGACGGTGGGTGGACGGGGTGGGGTGGGTGGATGATGTGGGGTGGGGGTGTGTATGGAGGGGGGGTGTATGGAAGTGGGGGTGATGTATGTGTGTGTATGGAGGGGGGGTGATGTGGTGTGTGTGTGTGTGTATGGAGAGGGGGGGGGGGTTGGTGATGTGGAGTGTGTGACTGTGTGTGTGTGTATGGAGGGGGGGGGAGGTGATGTGTGTGTGTGTGTGTGTGTGTATGGAGGTGTGGGGGGGGGGGGGAGGATAACGGTTAACCACTTCCTTGTTGTTGATGCACTCCCATTGTTGGATATTGACCCCCTTCCTCTCACGCCACCCCCTCCCCCTCAAGCCACCCCCTCCCCCTCATGCCACCCCCTTCCCCTCCCCCCCCTTAGCTCCATCCTCAACATCTGCCTTACCAACAACACACACACTGCCAGTATTGTAGTCCCCACCGTGAAGAACAACCTGAAAGTCCACATCATTTCGTGGCAATATTAATTTGAAGGACTCATTTACCTTCAATTTCCCGACTACAACATACAGGGTCCCTTAATTAACACTATACTGATCATCTCGGGAAAACACACAAACCAAACTTTCAACAGTGCTACACTAAAGAAGGAAACATTGTCATTAAACTACATACAGTAATTCCACCGTGAAACTTTACAATATTGTACATGATGACAAAACGCTCATGTCCTTCCTAGAAAAATATCCTGAGATGATGGACACCTTCCGACAAACTGTGTTAGCATAAATATTATTATTATTACTACTACTACTACTACTACTACTACGTCTACTACTATGGTAACTACTACGTCTACTACTACCACTACTACAACCACTGCTGCTGCTACGGTAACTACTACGTTTACTATAACTATTTTTACTACTACAAGAACTTCTGCTGCTACGGTAACTACTACTACTACTACTACTACAATTAGTAGACTCAGTTAGGGCACAAGTTTATTAATAAGTAAGACACGTAGAGTAGCAGCTTAGTAAGTATCCAGGCAAGGTCAGACAGTACAGAAGGTGTAGAGTGGCGTAGTCGCTGCCTGTAGGTGAGGGTTGTTGTGAGGCAGGACGACTGTGTTTGTAGTCGCTGGCGCTGCTTGTAGGTGATGTAGGTTTGAGGGCAGGACGACTGTGTGCCAGTGGACCTTGTTCTTCTACTGCTGGTGTTCTGCTGGAGGCTTGTGCTGGAACTGCTGCTGTAGTCACGAGTGTGTTAGTGGTAGAGTGTCTCGTGGTAGAATGCTCTCTCTGTATGTTCCCTGCCCTATTTATTATGTGGGTGTGTGCGTATGTGCGTGTGTGCGTGTGTGAGTCATAGGGAGGTACATACAATTGTGAAGGAGGGATGTCAGGTCAATCTAATAATGACCTGTGGTTAATTTTATAATTGTCTGCTTAGGATTAAAGGTATGTCAGGTCAGGTAAATCTCCTAATTGGAGTGGAGCCACGGTGGGAACACTACAAGGCTTAATAAGAACCAAACCATCACACCTTATAAGATAATGCAATGACTAAAACAGCATTTTTAAGATGTAAGTTATATTTGCCATGTATAATGAGATAATTTACTTCCAAAACCACACAGCCATAAATTGTTAACGTTAACCCCTAAGAACCTCAATTCCTGGACAATGCCTGGCCCCCCAGCCGAATTTTGAAGTTACTCGAAGGTTAGTCTTTATCTTATAGGTTTGTAGAGCTTTATTTTAAACACCAGAATGCAAACAGAAGTTTCCTATTTCCACTGGTTTGCATACAGAAACGTGTCAAAGAAAGTCGAAAAATAATACGACAGTTACCCCCACAAATAATGTAGGAGGGTGTAAGCATGTGTTACACATGTTTATAATGAGTATATACATAAATATGTGTACCTGGATGTGTGCTTGCTTGTGTAAAACGAGTATATAAATGCACTAAAATAAACAGAAAAGGCCACATACAATTCATTCATTTTTGCATACGACTGTGCATAGCTGTGATAACGCTAGCACACGCACGAGAAGTGTATGGGAGTGTGTAAAAACTCGTATCCAATATTTACCAATGGCTGATAAGAGCTAGGGGAGGCAGGGAGAGGGAGAGGATGGCAGGGAGTCACTTCAAGGACACGAGTGAGGATCTAATAGGGATGGATGGTGTCAAGGCCAAGAGATATACTAGGTCGGGACACTAACCCCCCCACTGCAGGTATCAATTTCAGGGGGAGGAGCTTACTACCCTTTCCAGTACGTCACAGACCATAGAAGGAAAACGAGAGATTGAAGTAGACATTAGACGGCGAACAAAAATATTTGCCAGGAAATCTGTTGAGAACTTGAGAGATAATTATATTTTGTATTTGGAATTCGGAGAGAGAGAGAGAGAGAGAGAGAGAGAGAGAGAGAGAGAGATGTATGAGAAGAAATTGACACATAAACATTATATAAACAATTCATACATACACACTATATATAACAATAAAAGTCATATGCGTATTAACAAGTGTCTGTTAATAATAATACTATTAATAATAAAAGTAAGAATAGTAATAGAAGAAAATCAAACAGGCAGAATAACGAGAGAAAGAGAGAAACTGTGTTTATGTGGGTGTGCAGAGAGAGAGAGAGTGGGTGTGTAGAGAGAAGAGAGTGAAGGAAAATCTGATAATTATCCCATGCATGGGAACAGAGTCACATGGCATTAATTCCTATTAATGATTTTGAAATACCGCCCTACACTGTATATCCATTTGAAAGCAGAGCGGGAAACCTTCACTGATGGACAGCCAAGAGTCAACTTCCCTTTTAGCTACGTCACAGATTCACTCACCCCCCCGGTGGGAGGTGAGGAGCGCGAGTGTCCTGACCTGTATATCTCTTGGCCTTGGATGGTGTAGGGTTAAGGGGGGTAATGTTAGGCTCCCCCCCCCCCCCCTAGACGGCCTAGAGAAGTGGTTCCCAAACTTTTTCTGGTCGTTACCCACTTTTCATACATGATCCTTGTCCATGCCCCCCCCCCCCACAACCATAACCCGTTAACTGAATAATATGAACATCCTTGCTGATACGTAAGATTCAAGACCAGGTTATCATACTGAATACACAGCTTAGGAAGCGTTAGATTAGAATTATGTTTAGTTAAAATTATCTTGCTTCCCTAATACATTCCCATGTCTTGTTTTATGTCAAGAACACAGAATCATATAAAAAAGGACGTATTACTCATGTGTCTGGCAGCAAGGCAATGCACAAACCTGTACTGAACCTGTAAGTTCCCTCCACTGGCTACCTACCCGCTAAACTCCTTTGGTTTTATTTATGGATAGCCTCAGATTATGGCCCCCAGTTTGGGAACCACTGGCCTAGAGGGTAGAGTTGAAGCAGTGTTTATATTTTTCACCGACTGTCTGGATCACAAACTTATAAGTGTTTACCAAAGAAGGGACGAGATATAGCCCATGCAGTTTTTATAACACTATGTCGATGGGTGTTCATTTAATGGAGGAAAGATAAAGATAAGCTAAAACATCGATCGTTGTTCATCGGTTCTTGGGGTTAATAATAAACAACCGGAATATCAAGATCCAATTTGCAGTGTATTTGTATGTCATTCAACAACAGGACGAAATTGTTGCCAAATACAGAAGTGTTATATGTTGTTGATGTGTATGGAGGCGAGAGAATTACGACAAACAATAGTTTTATCATTACTTTACAGTAAGTAGTTTATATTAACAAGAACATGAAGGAAAACCCTTCAAAAGCTCCGGCTCTTAATGCTCCAAGTGAAATAATAAAATATCCATATGTAAAGGTCTCAAAAGTATTAATTATGTTTTATCTGGATTTTCGTATTCATATGGTTATATTGAAATTTTGAAAATGAACCCTTTTTATTGAGGGTGAACCCCTCGGTTGAACCCCCTCTCGGTTGAAAAAATGATTCAATGTCGGTAAAAGAAAATGGATAGGAGGAAGAAAGTGAGTGAGTGAGTGAGTGAGTGAGTTGAACCCCTTTTAAGAAGTGGTCGCCCCAAGAAGAACAAGAACAATAATTACGATAAAACCTAGAGCTCTCGGCTTAGGCTGGAGTAAATAACACGGCGATAAAGGAATTAGTCAGAATGGCAAGAGAAGCGTGTGATACAAAAGGGGAATCCAGACCAAAGCCAATATTAGACATGAGAGCAGGAATGGATTTGAAACGTCATCATATCTTTTTCAATATATTTATAGACATTAGTCCTACTTACCAAATACTTAAATTTACCACCGTTTTGATAATTATTGGAATATGTAGACAGTAACAGTATATATAGTAAGTCTATAGTAATTATAAGAATTAAAATGTACAGTTGCCCAAGAATATACTGCAACCAAATTTTCTGGTGTGTGGCAGCTGCTCCAAAGTAAACACTGATATTTTATCAATGGATCACTCAGAACCTATACCTTTGTATGGTTGGATATTATTGGCTTCAGCTAATTACATTAAAATAAATTTAACACCTTGGAAAAACGGCAACGCACGTGTGTTTGAGGTTGAGAAGAGATATTGTCAGTTTGTTGACATTATGGCTGTGGTGCCACATTTCAGTTTCAATGACATTCAGTCGTAACTTTCCATTGAATAATCGCATATGATGCAATTGTTTTTATATTATTTTCATATTGCAAAGGTATGCAATGCATCACTGTATATAAATCATAATGTCAAAACTACTTGACATCGTATTAATGAATATTGAACATCATTTGCACGAATAACACCGCATAAGATAATATAAACTGATGGCCTATATTTATATCTGATCCACACACGGAAGGGGAGGTGGTCGAGTGGTTAGTGTTGTGGTCTGCCTGACTCGGTCGTAGGGTGGGACTACCATACGATGGGACTAGCTCAGTTACGACCGACCGCGGGACTAAGATACGACCAGTTTTGAACATCCGGCACCTGGACTCATAGACTAGAGGTCGGGAGATCGATCCTTTCAGTTGAGGGCCTGGGAAATTTTACTCCTCCGATTTGAGTTTGAGGCACTAACTATAGGGCCACCGAACGTCGTAAAACACCCTCACTGGTACCATAACACCCTTACACACACAGGCACACTAACACAGTCTCTCTCTCTCTCTCTCTCTCTCTCTCTCTCTCTCTCTCTCTCTCTCTCTCTCTCTCTCATACACACTAACACAGCCTCTCTCTCTCACACACACAGGCACACTAACACAGTCAATTCAATTCAATTCACACTAACACAGCCTCTCTCTCTCTCTCTCTCTCTCTCTCTCTCTCTCTCTCTCTCTCTCTCTCTCTCTCTCTCTCTCTCTCTCACGCACAGTCTATCTCTCTATCTCACACACACACATACACACTAACACAGTCTCTCTCACACACACACATACACAGTCTATCTCTCTCTCTCTCACACACACATACACACTAACACAGTCTCTCTCTCACACACACACACACACACATACATACACACTAACAGTCTCTCTCTCTCACACACACACATACACAGTCTATCTCTCTATCTCTCTCACACACACACACTAACACAGTCTCTCTCACACACACAGTCTATCTCTATCTCACACATACACACTAACGCAGTCTCTCTCTATCTCTCACACACATACACACTAACGCAGTCTCTCTCTATCTCTCACACACACACACACTAACACAGTCTCTCTCTCACACACACACACATACATACACACTAACACAGTCTCTCTCTCTCTCACACACACATACACAGTCTATCACTCTATCTCTCACACACACATACACACTAGCACAGTCTCTCTCACCCACCCACCCACACACACACACACACTCACTCTCCCCCTCCCCCCGCCTCCTCCACAAAACACATACACACACAACCAGTCTCGTTTTAGTCACTTTCCTTACTCCCTTCCCAACAGTCGCCTCTACTCGTTCTCCTGCTACTCACATCACTCTCTTCCTCAGGTCAGTTGTTTGGTTAGGTCAGGGCAGGTTTGGTAAGGTAAAGTTACATTTGATTAGGTTAAGGTTAGATTTGATTTAGTTAGGTTAGGTCAGGTCAGGTTTGGTTAGGTTAAGGTTAGATTTGATTTAGTTAGGTTAGGTCTGGTCAGGTTTGGTAAGGTTAAGGTTAGATTTGATTTAGTTAGGTTAGGTCAGGTCAGGTTTGGTAAAGTTAAAGTTAGATTTGATTCAGTTAGGTTAGGTCAGGTCAGGTTTGGTAAGGTTAAGGTTAGATTTGATTTAGTTAGGTTAGGTCAGGTCAGGTTTGGTTAGGTTAAGGTTAGATTTGATTTAGTTAGGTTAGGTCTGGCCAGGTTTGGTAAGGTTAAAGTTAGATTTGATTTAGTTAGGTTAGGTCAGGTCAGGTTTGGTAAGGTTAAGGTTAGATTTGATTTAGTTAATTAAGCTAAGTCAGGTCAGTTTTGTTAGTTAGGAATTCTTACACAGGCTATTTGGAAAGAGAGGTTATTATTCTATAAGGACTGCAATGAATAATCTATTAAGTGACAACAACAAACCTAACAATAATAATGCTGAATTGCAGTTACGTAGTCTTACATTACAAAACAATAAACCTAATAATAATAATAATAATAATGCTGTATTGCAGTAACATAGTATTTAGTCGATGGTGTGTGCGTGCGTGTGTTGTCATTCTCCACGGATATACATGTCTAAAGGATGGGATAGTGTACAGTTGCCAGCACTTATAACTGGTACTGGAAACGAGGACTGACAACGCTGACTGTACCAGATATAAGTGATGGCAATTGTACTTTTGATTGCTCCAAAGAAAGCCAGGAAACAGTCCCGGACAGATTAAGAAAAATGATGGTGTCGTGTTACTTGGAATAGTGTGGAGAAATTTGGGTAAATATTGCGTTATTGTGTACAGGTTTTCTGCCTTCATTACCCACTTATTTAGACCATTCTAAGACTATTTTCTACCTTCATTACCCACTTATTTGGACCATTCTAAGACTATTTTCTACCTTCATTACCCACTTATTTAGACCATTCTAAGACTATTTTCTACCTTCATTACCCACTTATTTGGACCATTCTAAGACTATTTTCTACCTTCATTACCCACTTATTTAGACCATTCTAAGACTATTTTCTACCTTCATTACCCACTTATTTGGACCATTCTAAGACTATTTTCTTCTATGGCATTTCTAAGATAGGGCATATTTAAATAGGGCAATTTGAAATTAGCCTGACCTTATCTTACTTAACCTAGACCACAGCAGACTACCGGGACCTAACCTGGGCAAACTACCGGCACCTAACCTGGGCAAACTACAGGTAAATAACCGTGGTAAAGTACAGAAAATGACCTTGGCAAAATACTGGGACCTAGCCGGATCTGGCAACACTGTTACAAAACGGTAATTCTTTCAACAAATATCGAAATGGTATAGGCTCCAGATTTGGCAGCACAGTAGACGACATTCCCGTTAAGGGGGAAGTTTTGTGTTGTTAAATCTGGAGAAACTGAATCCTTTAAACTATTCCAAGCAACAGGACAACATCTTTGCTCTTCTGGTCCTGCTGTTTCCTAGCATACTTTGGAGGAATCAAGGTACTCCAATGTACCAACAAAGAATTACCACCTTAAATAGTGTTTAGCAATACTGTGAAGTCAGCAGATGTTACACCCTTTCAAAGACTGGCTCACACCTGTATTTATCTGCTGAGTAAGCTTTCTTCAACGAAACACACACACACACACACGTGTATACATGTACTACTCTATTAATATATTTTCTGATTTATTATTATCTTTAATGTTTATACATGTATACATCGTTCATCCTCATTTTATTATCATTTTAAATGTAATGTGTATATTTTCAGCCTATCAGCTGCCACTAATCAATAAACCGTATATTATTATTATTATTATTATTATATTGGTCGATATTTTTTTACCAGGTCCCTGCATCTCGCCTTTTACCAACACACACACATTATATATATATATATATATATATATATATATATATATATATATATATATATATATATATATATATATATATAATTTCTTTTCTAGGTCCCTGCAGCGCCCTTTTTAACAACTACCACCAGCAGTGTTACCACAACTTTACTACTACAACTACAACAACAACAATTTCGACTACCTACACATAACAACCTATCTCCACCACCACCACAACAACAACCACTACAACTACAACTACTACTTTAACTACTACTACTACTACTACAACCTTTATACCTCCACCACCACTACAACTACTACTACAACTTTTATACCTCTCCACCACCACCACTACTACCACAAATACTACTACTACAACCTTTATACCTCTCCACCACCACCACTACTACCACAAATACTACTACTACAACCTTTATACCTCCACTACCACTACTACTACTACCAATATGAAAATAATACTGCTTTCCCTTCTCTCCATTACCCTTCTTCTCCTCCTCCTCCTCCTCCCGTTACAGACACCTCCCCTTTGCCGCCTCGTCCACTTCCCTCAGCCAGACGACACTCAAGCCAGTTCAGGTAAGAAGGGTAAGAAGCCACAATCAAATATTCACCGACACTTTCCTTCCATCGTAGTAAATATCTTGGTAATAAAGAACAACACGTGTATGATTTTGCAGCACCTCATAACAATAATTGAGGGGGTAGAGTTGACGTAAGGTGTTGTTGTATGATTATATTTTGCAGCACCTCATAATAATAATTAAGGGGGATGAGTTGATGTAAGGTTTATTATGATGATATTTTGTGTGTGTGGTGTCTGCTGTTCGTCTTTGGTCAGGGATTATGTATCACGAGTGTACGTGAAGGGAAACATGGGGTTGGTGGGTAATCTGATTACTCCAAACTAGGCTGGGAAACAGAGACGACCTTTAGTGTTAAGGGGGAAGTTTTGTGTTGGTAATTCTGGAGCAACTGAATCCTCCAAATTATTCCAAGCAACAACAGAACACCATTATTTTTGCCCGTCTGGTTCTGTTTGTTTCCTGGCATACTTTGGAGGAATCAAGGCACTCCAATGTACCAAAAATGAATTACCATCTTAATTAATATAGACAAGATATCTGTTTTGTGGCATAGTTTGGAGGATTCTGTTGTGAACCACAGGATCGATTAGACAATGGATTTATAGAATCGGAATAATATTGTTTTATCTCTGTGAATATTATTCAGTACTCGTAAGAAATTAATACGCTGTTGACATTTCCTGTAGACTTGTCAATCAATCAATCAATCAATCAATCAATATATATATATACAATAACATACAATATATATTCAATAACATACAATATATATTCAATAACATACAATAATAATAATAATAATAATAATAATAATTATTATTATTATTATTATTATTATTATTATTATTATTATTATTATTCTAGTCAAGTGTGTTGTATTGCAGATGTGGAGGGACTAGTGACAATGTTACATGGTCAGATTGAACAAAACTTAGGTGAGCACTTGACCTTTTGGAGAGAGAGAGAGAGAGAGAGAGAGAGAGAGAGAGAGAGAGAGAGAGAGAGAGAGAGAGAGAGAGAGAGAGAGAGAGAGAGAGAGAGAGAGAGAGAGAGTGAGAGTTTGTGTGTGTGTGTTGTGTGGAAGAGAGAGAGAGGGAAAGAGTGTGTGTGTGTGTGTGTCTGTGTGTGTAAGAGAGAGAGAGGGAAAGAGTGTGTGTGTGTGTGTGTGTGTATGAGAGAGAGGGAAAGAGAGAGTGTGTGTGTTTGTGTGTATGTGTAAGAGAGAGAGGGAAAGAGAGTGTGTGTGTTTGTGTGTATGTGTAAGAGAGAGAGGGAAAGAGAGTGTGTGTGTTGTGTGTAAGAGAGAGAGAGAGGGAAAGAGAGTGTGTGTGTGTAAGAGAGAGGGAAAGAGAGTGTGTGTGTTGTGTGTAAGGGAGAGAGAGAGGGAAAGAGAGTGTGTGTGTGTAAGAGAGAGAAAGAGAGTGTGTGTGTTGTGTGTAAGAGAGAGAGAGGGAAAGAGAGTGTGTGTGTGTGTGTGTGTGTGTGTGTGTGTGTGTGTGTGTGTGTGTGTGTAAGAGAGAGAGAGGGAAAGAGAGTGTGTGTGTGTAAGAGAGAGGGAAAGAGAGTGTGTGTGTTGTGTGTAAGAGAGAGAGAGGGAAAGAGAGTGTGTGTGTGTTTGCGTGCAACATTAAATCAACCTTTCTACTCTACTCTCCCACTCCCTCTACAGTGGATGGCCAGCTGCTCCTAGACCCTAAGGGGAGGGAGGTATGGAAGCCCTGGAAAAACGACCCTCCTTCCAGCCCTTGCATCCACTACCAAAACAGGTAAGATCAGGGGAAAGTTGGGTTGGGTAGGGTTTATGAAGAGTAGGGTCAGGGTAAAGGAGGGATGGAGGGGGTAATCACACACACACACACACACACACACACACACACACACACACACACACACACACACACACACACACACACACACACACACACACTACTATTCTCCCTATTCGATCAATCCTTCATTAAACACTTGATAGTTTGCTTAAGGTAGTCCGTGGTGTCCGATGATGACTTCCTCTGCCGCGTCATTGGTGAGTCCTTCTATGGCTGTATTGTCCAATTCTTGATACACATTGTCTGGCACAGGTGGGGCAGGGGTAGTTCAGGTTTGGACGAAGAGTAGCAGCCTCACGTTTCTTTGGATTGTCCTTGTTCTGTTCTAGATCAAGATCTTGATCTTGGTTCTGTTGTTTTCAAGCTGCTGAGTCCCTTCGTGGCAAAGTGATCACCATTGGCTGCTGTTATTAACAAAAGCCTCCAGTTGTGTGTGATCAATGCTGCATTTCTTCAGAGTTGTATTCATTTGATCTTAGAATCGCTTTTTCGGACCACCTGCTCTTCTTTCACCTCCATGTAGTTGGCTGTATAGTATCTTACATGGGAAACGTTCCTCAGGCATCCTATTAGCATGCCCCAGCCAACGTAGTTGGTGATGAGAGATGGTTGCTTCAATGCTAATAGAGGAGGTTCTACTTAATATGTCTATATGTGGGACTCTGTCACGCCAGTTTATCCCCAGAATGCGCTGTAAGCAATTGATGTGATAAGCTTCTAAGGGTTTGATGTGACGTCTGTATGTTATCCATGATTCACAACCATACAAAAGAGTTGATATACATACAGCCTTGTATACATGTATTTTGGTTTTTATATTAAGATCTTTATTTAGAAAGACTCTTTCTTTCAGGCGACCAAAGGATACAGAGGCCTGCCTTAGACGGTTTTGGATTTCCTCGTCTAAGTTACAAATTTCAATTGAAGTTAGATACGTTTGTGAGTTCATTGCCGAGGATGTGATAGGTAGGCAGTTGAGGAGGGGCAGCAGATCCCCATTGGCAAACAACTTCAGTCCTTTGTATGTTAATAGAAAGACCCATCCTCCTGTAATCATTTTCAATTGGTGTTACTAAGGGCAGCTTGTAATGCCTCTGGTGTGTGTGTGTGTGTGTCACCAGAGCACAGTCGTCAGTGTATTGTAATTCAAGGATGCGTTCAAATGTTAGTTTAGTCTTAGCCTGAAATTTCCTTATATTAAACATATTTCCATCTAGCCTAAAGTCAATAATTACCTCACTTTCTTCTTCTATGTATCTTTTTAAAAGTGTTGTCACACATACTAGCAAAATGTTAAATAGGGTTGGAGCCACGACATCGCCTTGTCTGACTCCAGTACGTACGGGAAAAGGTTTAGGTTCATGTTCGCCTACAGTAACTCTTGCCATCATTCCTTCATGAAACTGTCTTAGGATGTTGAGGAAATCTGAAGGGCAGCCAAAATTGGCGAGCATCTCTCTATTTACCATGTCAAAGGCCTTACTGAGGTCAATAAAGGCCATAAACAAATCTTGGTGTGATTCTCTGCATTTTTGTTGAAGTTGGCGTGTCGTAAAGATTAGGTCTACTGTTCCATGATCTTTGCGAAAACTGCATTGTGATTCAGGCAGTATATCTTCTGAGATATTACGTACCAGTCTACCAAGCATCACATTTGCCAAAAGCTTTCCTGCGACAGCCAGCAGAGCTATAACATTATATGTCTCGGCTGTTTCCACAAATTGATTTGTCATCCTTTGTTTTGTATATGGTAACAATATATTGGCGTCCTTCCATAGTTGTGGCGCACTTTCCTTGTTCCAAACTTCTAGGATATATTGGTGAAGAGACCTGAGGTGCAGATATCCTCCATTCTTTAAGATTACTTAAATTAGGAATGAAATTACTAGAGATAAAGAGGAAATGAACAAAATCACAGGCATAATGCAAACCATAATGGAAGAAGAGGAAGAAAGAATAAAAATAGAAAATATCCACAGAATGAGGAAATATAAAGAAAGAAGATGAATTGAGATCACTAAAGATAATTTTACAAAATAGTAATATGGTAGAAAATGTATTGAGAAATGCCAGGAAATTGAAGGACACTGAAGACTGGAACAATATATAGATGGGTAAATGCCTAACTCAAATGTGGTATATATCTAAATTAACTTAAAATTAAAGATGTTATACTAGAAGAACAATCACAGACAAACAAACAAACCACACCCACACACCCACAGAAACTGAAGAAACTAAAATTATCTAAACGGGAAGACGAAAGAGAGGAGATATGATTAGGGTTTACAAATGTGTCACAGAAAAAGAAAAAAATAGATATACAAAACTTGTGTCAACAAGGAATACCTACAATCAGAGGACACAGTTAGAAATTAATTAAAAGAAGAGGAGATAAAGATGTACAGAAATATAGTTTTCCAAATTGAGTAACAAACGAATGGAATAAATTTCCGGAAGAAGTGGTGTGTCAAAAACATACATAATTTTAAAGAAAAATATGATAATTGTGTTTTAAAATACGGGACTTTACGAGCTTGACTCAATCCTGTAAAGATACAAATAGGAAAGAATAAATAGGTAGTAACACACACACACACACATACACACACAAACACACACACACACTACCATTCTCCCTATTGCATAATTCATTCATCACACACACCTTTGACATACACACACACATCTCTGACACAAGGTTCCCACTTCGTCAGGTTGGGTGTTGGTATTGTCCCCGTGCGTCTGGTGTCGTTTCCTGGTTCTGGCAACACTTGGCTACGTTACCTGGTCGAGTCAGCCACAGGGGTCTTCACCGGGGCCGTGTATAATGATACACGTCTGTATGAAAGGGGTGAGTAGAAAGAAGGAGGAGATGGAATGGGGTGTGTGACGAAGGGGATGAATAGGGGTGTGTGAAGAAGGGGTAGAGGGAGGAAGGAAAGGGGTGTGTGAAGAAGGGGTAGAAGGGGATGAATAGGGGTGTGTGAAGAAGGGGTAGAGGGAGGAAGGAAAGGGGTGTGTGAAGAAGGGGTAGAAGGGGATGAATAGGGGTGTGTGAAGAAGGGGTAGAGGGAGGAAGGAAAGGGGTGTGTGAAGAAGGGGTAGAGGGAGGAAGGGTGTGTGAAGGATGGCTTGGTAAAGGTATGGTTGAGCCACAATTAAATATCCACCAACACTTTCCTTCCATCGTAGTAAATTTCTTGGTATTAAAGATCAACAAGAGTACGATTTTGCAGCATTTAATAATAATAATAATAGTAATAATAATAGTAATATTTATTAATATTAATAATTATCAATATTGATAATTATTAATAATAATCATTATTGATATTATTAATTATTAATAATAATAATGATTAATAATAAATATTAATGATAATAAATATTACTATTAATAAATATTAATAATAATAAATATTAATAATAATAAATATTAATAATAATTATTATTAATATTAATAATTATTAATATTAATAATTATTAATATTATTAATTAATAATAATAAATATAAATAATATTTAATTCAAGAAGCACATATCCACCAAATATAAAATTAGACCGAGGACATTCCTGGGGCTACACTGGTCAGAATGGTGTATCATTTGTCTAAAAAATAAAAAAAATTGTACCCCCATTAGGAATTCGAACCTGGGATCTTTCGGTTAAGGCCAAATAACAGGTTTCGGCTTGGGCTGCAAGGTTACTGGGATTGAACTCCCCCCACCCCACCCCCCCTATTGGTCATTTTAAAACTTTTGTGTAGGCCGAGGACGCTTCCCAGGCTTTACCGATCAAACTTTCGTATTACTTTTTACTCTAGGTTAAACGATGCAGCCGTGCATAGCGGCTAAACAGACAGACACACACAGACGGACTGTTTTATATAGAGAGATATGTGGTTAAAAAGCAGATATCTCGTTATACATGTTGGGAATGTGTGTGTGTGTGTGTGTGTGTGTGATGAAATAGGGAGAATGGTATTGTGTGCGTGATGGATGAATGATGGAATCGGGAGAATGGTAGTGTGTGTGTGTGTACACACACATTACTTTCGGGTGAGTTTGTATACACTCCGTTGAGAGCCACCCACCAACTCACCTCATCTCACCCAAGGCCAAGAGATATACATATATATATAATTATAAATATAATTATCTCTCAAATTCTTAACAGATTTCCTGGCAAATATTTTTGTTCGCCTTCCAATGTCTCCTTCAATTTCTCGTTTTCTTTGGATGGTCAGTGACGTGATGAAAAGGGTAGTAAGCTCCTCCCCCTGAAATTGATACCTGTAGTGGAGGAGTTAGTGTCCTGACCTGGTATATCTCTTGGCCTTGATCTCACCTATCACGTCGTGGTGCACGTGCCTGTTGCCCGCGTCGTTTCACTGATGGGTGGTGGGAGTACTTTTGGTGGCAAAGACTTACTAACTAAGCAGAGAATACATATATATACATACATACATACTGTTCACCTAGCAGAGAATACATATGCATACATACATAATGTTCACCTAGCAAAGAATACATAATATATATATACATACTGTTCACCCAGCATAGAATACATACATACTGTTCACCTAGCAGAGAATACATACATATACATACATACTGTTCACCTAGCAGACAATGAATACATACTGTTCACCTAACAGAGAATACATATGTATACATACATACTGTTCACCTAGCAGAGAATACATACATATACATACATACTGTTCACCTAGCAGAGAATACATACATATACATACATACTGTTCACCTAACAGAGAATACATACATATACATACATACTGTTCACCTAGCAGACAATACATACATACTGTTCACCTAACAGAGAATACATACATATACATACATACTGTTCATCTAGCAGAGAATAGGTACGGGATATAAGTGGAGGAGTTGTGACCTTGCCATCCCGGTGTGTGAAAAGGTTCCAGCCTTACCCAAAGATCGGTCACTAAGAGCTCTGAGCTCATTCCGGGAGGGTAACAGTTGGTGAGCACGTGTCCAGGACGTGATCAAGTCCAGGTGAACACACACACACACACACACACACACACACACACACACACACACTACCATTCTCCCTTGCCTATTCCATCATTCACCTCCCATACCCTCACCCACTCATTGGCCCCTCCCATACACTCACCCACTCATCTCTCTCTCTCTCTCACACACACACACACAGTTTCTCTCTCTCTCTCTCTCTCTCTCTCTCTCTCTCTCTCTCTCTCTCTCACACACACACACACACACACACACACACACACACAGTCTCTCTCTCTCTCTCACACACACACACACACAGTTTCTCTCTCTCTCTCTCTTTCTCTCTCTCTCTCTCTCTCACCTACACACCCACTCACCCCTCTCCTCCTCTTCCTCGTCTACCATGCAGGATACCGAGGTGAACTACAGCAACCCAACAATGGCAAGACACTGTTACAGAAGACACACGCTTCTACCTTCCTTACCAAACCATACCTGTCAGACTTCAAGAGACGCTACTCCAGTATTGAACCATTTACCCCAGCCGTCCTACTCGTGCGAAACCCAGCCAGGTGTGTAGGTGTGTGTGTGTGTGTGTGTGTGTGTGTGGAGGGTGTGGTGTGTAAAGTGTGGAGGATGTAAGGTTTGGAGGTGTGTGTTAGGTGTGTAAGTGTGGAGGGTGTATGTGTGGTGTGGAGGGTGTAGGGTGTGTGTATGTGTGGTGTGGAGGGTGTAGGTGTGTGTATGTATGTGAGGTGTGGAGGGTGTAGGTGTGTGTAGGTGTGTTTTGGAGGGTGTAGGTGTGTGTGTATGTGGTGTGTAGGGTGTGTGTATGTGAGGTGTGGAGGGTGTAGGTGTGTGTGTGTGTGTGAGGTGTAGAGGGTGTAGGTGTGTGTATGTTCTCTCTTTCTCACATCATATATAAAAATAATTATTGTTTTCTCTTTCAGCGCCATCATTTCCTTCCACAAACTCAGGGTCAGTCAAAGCCACACGGGTCAGATCAACGAGCAGCACTTCCACGATCAAGGTTAGCTAGAAGAATAATAACTATACTCTGTTCAAAACTTGTATTCCTTTTGGCCTCTTATGCTTAGAAAGATAGAAATAGATAGATATAGAGAGTTAGATAGAAATAGATAGATATATAGACGGACAGAAATAGCGATAGAATGACAGATAGAAATAGCTAGATAGATAGAGGCTAGTGGAACACAATTTTTGAACAGACTATAGCAGCGATACCCGACTTTATCCGGGTGAAGATCCTACATGTGGTTTTGTCAATACATTTTATCTAATTAGTTTTACATTTTTATACAATGTGAACTTATTAGGAGGGTGGGAGGAGTCCATTATCCGGTGTGGTTGCCGGTAGGTATGGTCCCTGGCTCAGAGAAACCCTGCCAGCTTTACAACCACAGAGCAATTAAGTGGCTTCTCACGGCCTTCCTCAGACTCGTATTAGGTGTCTTGCGAGATTGGCCGGTATTTTTTTTTGGGTGGCATATCTTACTTTTTGGGTGGCATATCTTACTTTTTGGGTGGCATATCTTACTTTTGGGGTGGCATATCTTACTTTTTGGGTGGCATATCTTACTTTTTGGGTGGCATATCTTACTTTTTGGGTGGCATATCTTACTTTTTGGGTGGCATATCTTACATTTACAAAGTGATGCAAGAAAGAGTGTTGGTATGCAATAACACACAAACCTCACCAATAAACACAATTAAAAACAGATCTACACAACACGCAGTACACGCAGTAAAATACACAGGGTTTCTTGCACATAAAACACTGCTAACCACTGAGACGATACACCAAGCCACAGAAAAGAATCCTATCAATAACTAAGGCAACTTTAAAGTGATAACGAAACAGGGCAGAAATGACCTTACTATAAACTAAAGAATAAAACTCTCCTGGAGAACTGAACTATTCTTCACAGAGCACAGAGAGTACAGAAATGTTCCACAGCCATGTAGCTACAGCTGTCGACATCACCAGAAAAACTGACCGTCTGTGAACACCCAACACTGATTGCATTGGTTTCCGGCTGACCGTCAATTTATGAGGCTGTTTTAAGTGCGAATATAAATAGGCGGTTTCAGCAACACCTGGCAGGCTGGCCGAGGGGCGAATTGGTAATGGGCTGCAGGGGTACTGGAATCGACCCCCGCCCCCCCCCCCCCCCCCCATTGGTCATTTTAAAACTTTTTTTTAACACTGTCCTTAGATATAGTATTAAATTTAGGTGTTCAACATTTTGTGGTTAGAATTCATTCCTGAACTGGGCATGCAAGCCAGGCCTGCCTGTATCCTTGATGCTTGAGTCCATAGAGTCTATGTTGAGAAAGCCATAAATCTTTGGTTGTTTTAAGCTGATAATTCAAGAAACACATATCCACCAAAAATAAAATTAGATCGAGGACATTCCCGGGACTACACCGGTCAGAATGGTGTATCAATTGTCAACAATTTCTTTTTTTAATTGTAACCCTACCGGCGATTCGAACCTGGGATCTTTTGGTTAAGGCCAAATTAAGACTCAGCGCCTTAACCACTGGACCACTTGTCCACAGCCAGAAAAGGCTTAGAATTAGGGTAGTCTATGTTCCCTTAATTCAATAAAGGGGTACCATGTGTACTCACTGTGTTATAACTCAATAAAGGGGTACCAGGTGTACTCACCGTGTTATAACTCAATAAAGGGGTACCAGGTGTACTCACTGTGTTATAACTCAATAAAGGGGTACCAGGTGTACTCACTGTGTTATAACTCAATAAAGGGGTACCAGGTGTACTCACCGTGTTATAACTCAATAAAGGGGTACCAGGTGTACTCACTGTGTTATAACTCAATAAAGGGGTACCAGGTGTACTCACTGTGTTATAACTCAATAAAGGGGTACCAGGTGTACTCACTGTGTTATAACTCAATAAAGGGGTACCAGGTGTACTCACCGTGTTATAACTCAATAAAGGGGTACCATGTGTACTCACTGTGTTATAACTCAATAAAGGGGTACCAGGTGTACTCACCGTGTTATAACTCAATAAAGGGGTACCAGGTGTACTCACTGTGTTATAACTCAATAAAGGGGTACCAGGTGTACTCACTGTGTTATAACTCAATAAAGGGGTACCAGGTGTACTCACCGTGTTATAACTCAATAAAGGGGTACCAGGTGTACTCACTGTGTTATAACTCAATAAAGGGGTACCAGGTGTACTCACTGTGTTATAACTCAATAAAGGGGTACCAGGTGTACTCACTGTGTTATAACTCAATAAAGGGGTACCAGGTGTACTCACTGTGTTATAACTCAATAAAGGGGTACCAGGTGTACTCACCGTGTTATAACTCAATAAAGGGGTACCAGGTGTACTCACGGTGTTATAACTCGAGATATAATTATGCTACAAGAACAAAAGTACTGTAGGCTGAGGACGCTTCCCAGGCGTCACCGATCCATATGACATATTACTTATTACTCAAGATCAAACTAGGCGGCAGTGCATAGTACCTAAACACACACACACACAAACAGACAAACGGAGTGTTTTATATATACGGTATAGATAAAAATAATAATAATAATAAAATGATAATGATAAATAAAATTATAATAATAATAAAATAATAGTAATAATCATAAAATAATAATAATCAAAAAATAATAATTAGATAATAAAATAAAATAATAAAATAATAATAATAATAAAAATATTCTTAATAATAATAACAAATAATAATAATAATAATAATAATAATAATAATAATAATAATAATAATAATAATAATAATAATAATAATAATAATAATAATAATAATAACAATAACAATTATAACAATAATTATAACAAATAATAGTAACACAATCAATCAAATACATAACACAATCTATCAAATACATAACACAATCTATCGAATACACAAATACACAATCTATGAAATACTTAAATATAATCTATCAAATGCACAAATACACAATCTATCAAATACACAAAAATACATGTACACAACACATTCTATCAAATACACAAATACACAACACAATTTATCAACAACACAAATACACAAACAACACAATCTACCAAAAACACATACCTCAAATTTAGGACCCCAACACACACTGTACAGTTGGACACATGAATGGTTGGTACAGCCCAGGTGAAAGATACTTGTCCCATTTGAGTAACCAGTGTCTATTATCAGGTACTTGCTTTTTAATACCATCCTCAATACTGACTTCTGCCCCCTGTAGATGTCTCCTATTTGGCACTAAGGAACACACACATATACACACACCATCCTCAATACTGACTTCTGCCACTGGTATCTCCTATTTGGCACTAAGGAACACACACATATACACACACCATCCTCATTACTGACTTCTGCCACTGGTGTCTCCTATCTGGCACTAAGGAACACACACATATACACACACCATCCTCAATACTGACTTCTGCCCCCTGTAGATGTCTCCTATTTGGCACTAAGGAACACACACATATACACACACCATCCTCAATACTGACTTCTGCCCCTTGTAGATGTCTCCTATCTGGCACTAAGGAACACACACATATACACACATATACACATGTACACAATAAGGCAAGTGCTGTATGCCACAATCATAAGATAATACACAGGTAAACAGACTGCCTGCCTAAGACCCTGTACACAAGATAAGCAGAGGGCAGATATTGGTAATAAACAGTGTGAGTCACAGTGGTACCTATGTGAGAGTAGGGAGAGAGTAGAAAGGAGAGTAGGGAAAGAGAGTAAGACTCCGACATAATCAAGGAATGGTCACAAGGAGATATGCCCAAATACACAGATAATATAAACTGATTAGAGCAGCAGGAGGGGTAGGACTAAGAACACGAGGACTATACCTCATGACCACATGACAACCAGACACGTAACTTTCCTACCACATGACCCACGTGGCATCCGGCCACGTAAGCATGACAACACACAGTAATAATTGTATCCAAAGACAACTGACAACTCCAGTGAAATTGTATATAAACAGTGACACTTACCTAATAGGTAGGATAACTTAAACTGTCTCCCAGGGCTATAGGCTTGTCTCCACAGAGAGAGACTATATACAAATAAGACCAGGCACATCAGTATCATTCCCTGTGTAGATATAAGTGTATATAAATAAATGTATTAAGCCTTGAATAAGAAACTTGTGAAATCAATTACCTAAGAACACCACTCCGCCGAACTCGCTACCAACAACTAACAACCAACAACCAACAACTCACTACAACAACAATGTACTGTACCAGATTCTTTGAAGAGACTAGAATCAGGACTGGTACATTATGGTGACAGCGGTGTTTTGTGCAACATACAAGATTGCAAAAAGGTAGACTTCACAGGAGACAGTGAATAACATAGTCCAAGACAAGTTGAAGATTTTATTTGTAAATTCTCTCAAATAATTTCTTCAGTGGGAATAATCTTACAACCTCTAACGACAAAGATAACCCGCAAATTCATCACCTACAAGACACCTACTTCAACATAACTGCAACTAGACCTACAAGGGGACCTCATCTACTTCACAACAATCAATCATCACTACCCCAGGCGTCCCTGTACGTAAATTCTCTCGTAAGGACAACGCCATCCCTTCATCACTACCCATGAGCGTCCCTGGAACGTAAGGACGTCATCACTTCATCACTACCCATGAGCGTCCCTGGAACGTAGGACAACGTCATCACTTCATCATCTCCATTCTCCAAGCTGACACCTTGTTACGTAAATTCTCTCGTAAAAGGCAAGTCAACATTCATCATCTTCACTCCAAGAACGACTACTAGTGTGTTAGTGTGCGAGCTACTCATCACCACGACTGGCCAGACACCACACCTAGACGTCAACTCGTCGTCATCATCATCGTTGCAACTAAAGTACTAAAAGTAGGTACACATTACATGTACATTACATTATTTTTCACTTGTCTACGAACATGTTAGGATAAAATTAGGTTTCCTCATTAAAGCCCAAAAAGAAAGAAAAGAAGTGCCAAATTAAAACAAAGTAAAGAATTCTTCCCCATTAATCTAAAGGTATCGCAATAACTTCGAATATCCCTGATAATGATTCATTACCCTCTCAGCTAGATTCCCCTGCCTCCCTAAAAAGTCTCGTTGTGGTGCCAACTCATACGAGTACATTTTCTTCTTCTCCAACCATAACCCCATTAAAAACTCAATCTGTCTATTATATCATCCTGTATTATCACTAACAATGACTACTCCTCTACAATCTCCTATCGTCTCTGCTCATCATCTAACAAATACTGATTCCACTGTCTCTTCTAAGCTAACAATGAAACTCTTACCTACCACCATTTCTTATGTAAAGCATTTTAAGGGAGATAATCCAAGATATGGGATTCATCTCTTCTTGCATCATTTGGAGAAGATATTTTGCAAAGCGAATATAGAGCAGGACGAACATAAAATAGCATTGGTAAGAGAGTATATTGCACAGAATAGTCCAGCCAGTTCTAGGTTAAACACAAGTGCTTTTTCTAAGTCAAAGAATTTAACGTCATATGCCACAGTTAGACAGTCACTTATTGATGTTTATGGGGATGGTAAAGTACATAAATCGTTCTCAAGGGTTCAAAGAATGGTTAAAAGAAAGGCAAACAAAATAAATACAAGGGAACTAGCAAAAGCACTTGCATCAGCAGGATCGCTAGAATTATATTCAAAGAAATCTCGCATCATACATCATGTATTACATACAACTCACTCCAGGGGTAAGAAGAATTATAATTTTGATACCATAACTCAGAAGGAATCACACAGACAACGTTGCAAACATGGTAACGAAGATAAGCATAAGACCAGTGAATCTGATAGTAATAAATATACAGGAAATTATCAAGGGAAATCAAAGCATAAATACTGTCATTCACATGAGTCAAATTCGTATTCCTTAAATGAACACATGATCCTTAACAAAAGGAAACAAAGCTTGCACAATCGAAACATGATGTATGAAACGAGACCACCACGATATTAAAATGGCATCAATAAATCACATAAGTAAATAAATACTGCCCTGTCGTCGTAAATACCTATAATATAATAATAATCCCTGTCTAAGTATCACATACTAATATTTCATTAATGATAGACACAGGAACCGCAGTTTCCTTGTTATCGGATAATTCCTTTAACAAATTGTGCAACTTAGATCCCCAGCGGGTTTTATAAACTAAGATTGAACAGGTGATATAAAATTGTCACATATGACAAATAAGAAATGAACAGGTATTAGGGACACTAAACCCTTCCTGTACGGTTAAACAAAAACTAACCAATACCCATAATAATATGCCCTAAACATAAAATAATACATTTTAAGTATTAATGTATTTTAATACAGGATTGTCCAGGCCAAAATATAAGTCCATATATATGTATTGAAAAAACAAAACAAAAAACGGGAACTATTCCATTATCATAAAGGCCTACTGCAGATAATACTATATTACCACTAAAAAATTTCGTCCATAAATTGAAGGTAGAGCTTCCATCTCATGTTACAACCACATATTAGTGTTCTATCCTTAGTAGAGTCTGGGAAAATAACCTGGGAATGTATCTACTTTCACTAATGTAAATGATAATAATATTGCTACTATCTATATCTTTAAGAAATCAACTACCATTAATCAGGTAAAGAAAATGACATATTTATATGATCGGTACAAGATGGAAGTTAGACTAAATACCACAAGAAATATTATATCAATTTTAACCGAAGAGTTAAAGGATAATCACATAAGGGAGAAACTTAGAAATTTGGTCAGGAGACGATATTTTCTAATTTATCGTGACAATTTTATTAACAAGCAGATGAAAAGAAAAGAAAAAATAAATAAACTAATGGTGACAAATGATATAATCACTATTTCTTACTCTTTACAGATTTTATCCCAGTGAGCAGTGGCTACAGCTACAAGTATTTACTGATACACTAGTTTATTTGACAGGTATCACACAAATGGAATCCAGCGACTAAGGTAATATTGTTCGCTTATTATACAAAATATATAATGGCTTGAGCCATCACCACAGCCCAGAGCGTGGTTGGGAAAATTTTTACGTGTATTTGCGTGAACATTATTTGGTACTGCTTACATAGTGGTATACACATATATCCTATAAAATAAAGGGTTATGAGACAAACTGTTGCATATCGTGGTAAGTGTAACAGGTAAAAAAGCATTGCACAGAAATTAAAAACGAATTATAGAGCTTTACTTTACCAATAAAAGAAAATATTCACATATACTTAGTAGGCTTCTATTTATTTCTGCGAGAAGCAGGAAGCTGTATTACGAGTACAGAAACTTTGAAAGAAAGTACAACCATTTATTAGGAGAATATTTACTGCGGGTAAGATAAGATTAACTCATACTTAATAACTATAATATGCAAAGGAAAAATCAGTGTGAAGTACTATCTTACCAAAATATCTTTCTTCCACCTATTTGAAATATTATTATACAATCGTGCGTAGTATTTTAATACAAGATTATATACTCATTATTATTCCCATAGAAGGTAAAGTATTATTCACAAGCTACGCACTTCAAGAATTCCCAATGAAAATAGAAATAATCTTTTAATGTTCAAATTTCCTCCAAGAAGTATTATACTTAGTGATGATGTCATCAATGACACACACTCCTCAAGTACCATGTTGCATGTCCTTATTTATATGTTGGTCCTGCATAAATATTGGCAAGTATTCCTCCAAAGGATGCGAAATCTCCACTTGCTTTGAAGCAATTCAGGCACTATATGCATGTAATTCATATCTATTACTAATCAAACCTCTCTTATATCATCAAAATTCTATTTCTACTATCTATACTTACCTACTGATAGACTATTAACAATATATTACCCTACTCACCCTACACATGGCATGGATTAAGGCTACTGTAGAGAGGCAGACTCAGATAAAATCGATTCAAGGGAATCGTTACATTGGAAAATAAAATATATAATTGCTAGACAATATATCCCACTCTCTTCCACCTTTCAATATATTTCATTTGATATCGACTTGTTTAATATCTCCCTATTATCAGTTGTTTCAGAAAAAAGTGAAGCTGGGAAGTTATTCAAGGAAACTGGGAATCAAACATCCTTTTAATATCAGTTGGTTACTCCATATATTGATGAAAATAAAACTTGGTACAAATATTTAATATCCCATGTCTTATCTTTCTGGCAGGTACTATAACATTTTTATATAGAAAAAGTCTACTGTCATATTTTGCATTGTATAAGAGAACTCTATCAATGTAGACTGAATTATATTGTTATGGAAAATTAACATTTAGCTGTTATTGCACAGCCACAACATAGCAACAAGGCTCTTCATTAATGTGTGAATTTTTAGCATAGGTTAGCTTATACACATAACTACAAGCACCTAGCTCAACACATTAATTTTAAGATTATTTCTTTATGTATGTACCAGTGTATTTTATTCATGTATTGATGTTCATTTTAAGTATATGATGTGCCTATGTCTTTGATGTCAATTTTATATTATTATTGAGGTATTCACTGATAATATCTTAGTTATTGTGTACCCTACCTACATTGTATGTTTGTTTCCACAATCAAGGTTATCTGAGGACAGATAGATTACGGTAGCGGCCGAGCATTTGTACACAATAAGGCAAGTGCTGTATGCCACAATCATAAGATAATACACAGGTAAACAGACTGCCTGCCTAAGACCCTGTACACAAGATAAGCAGAGGGCAGATATTGGTAATAAACAGTGTGAGTCACAGTGGTACCTATGTGAGAGTAGGGAGAGAGTAGAAAGGAGAGTAGGGAAAGAGAGTAAGACTCCGACATAATCAAGGAATGGTCACAAGGAGATATGCCCAAATACACAGATAATATAAACTGATTAGAGCAGCAGGAGGGGTAGGACTAAGAACACGAGGACTATACCTCATGACCACATGACAACCAGACACGTAACTTTCCTACCACATGACCCACGTGGCATCCGGCCACGTAAGCATGACAACACACAGTAATAATTGTATCCAAAGACAACTGACAACTCCAGTGAAATTGTATATAAACAGTGACACTTACCTAATAGGTAGGATAACTTAAACTGTCTCCCAGGGCTATAGGCTTGTCTCCACAGAGAGAGACTATATACAAATAAGACCAGGCACATCAGTATCATTCCCTGTGTAGATATAAGTGTATATAAATAAATGTATTAAGCCTTGAATAAGAAACTTGTGAAATCAATTACCTAAGAACACCACTCCGCCGAACTCGCTACCAACAACTAACAACCAACAACCAACAACTCACTACAACAACAATGTACTGTACCAGATTCTTTGAAGAGACTAGAATCAGGACTGGTACACACACACCATCCTCAATACTGACTTCTGCCACTGGTGTCTCCTATTTGGCACTAAGGAACACACACACACACACACACACACACACACACACACACACCATATTCAATACTGCCTTCTGCCCCTGATGTCTTCTATTTGGCACTAAGGAGCTTGATATTGGTAAAAATTGACCATATTTCACTTGGGCTGTACCACCCATTCATGTGTCCAACTGTACACAACAAGGCATCCAAGTTAAGGGGTGGGTATAGTTTTGACATTTTTGGAGATTATGATTCCTCCAAACTATTCCAGGCAACAAGATACCATTATATTTCTTCATCTGGGACTGTTTCCTGGTATACTTTGGAGGAATCAAGGCACTCCAATGTAACAAAAGTATACTCTCCCCTTAACTCTCTGGCAGCCTGAGTGGGACTGCCTGAAAACCCTCATTTATCTTTCCAAGAAACCTGAATCATCCCATACGAACCTTTTGGACTTTTTTAATCAGCCATGTTAATTAATCCTGCCTTGACAGAGAGAGAGATTGTAAATTTGAATGTGTGTGAGAGAGAGAGAGAGAGAGAGAGAGAGAGAGAGAGAGAGAGAGAGAGTCCAGCACACTACTAACCACTCAGCCACCTTCCCAAATAGTTGCATGGAGGTGGAGGAGGAAGAGGAGGAGGAGAAGGAGGAAGAGGAAGAGGAGGAGGAGTAAGGGGAGGAGGAGGAGGAGGAAGAGGAGGAGGAGGAGGAATAAGGGGAGGAGGAGGTGGAGGAGGAAGAGAAGCAAGAGGTGGAGGTGGAGGAGAAGGTGGAGGAATCAATTCACCAACATAATCAATCAATCTCTTTTTAATTCACCAACATATTTATTTAATCTCTCTATAATACACCCACATAATATTTAATCTCTCTATAATACACCCACATAATTAATCTCTCTATAATAAACCCACATAATATTTAATCTCTTTAATTAATACACCCACATAATTAATCTCTCTGTAATACACCAACATATTTAATCTCTTTTTAATACACCCACATATTTAATCTCTCTATAATACACCCACATAATATTTAATCTCTCTATAATACACCCACATAATATTTAATCTCTCTATAATACACCCACATAATATTTAATCTCTCTATAATACACCCACATAGTATTTAATCTCTCTATAATTCACCCACATATTTAATCTCTCTATAATACACCCACATAATATTTAATCTCTCTTTAATACACCCACATAATATTTAATCTCTCTATAATACACCCACATATTTAATCTCTCTTTAATACACCCACATAATATCTAATCTCTCTGTAATTCCAGTCTTCCACAGAAACTTCAACTTGTGGGTGTCTCACTGGGAGTCCCTGGTGGTGGACAGACTGCTTGGTTCCAGAGCTCCCGTGTTGGTTGTTGTTTACGAGGAGTTGGTGGCCAGACCTCTACACACGCTGAGAACAGTACTCACCTTCCTCGGGTTGGTACAGACAGAGAGAGAGAGAGAGAGGTTGTAGATTTGGATGAGAGAGAGAGAAAGAGATTGTAGACTTGAATGTGTGTGTGTGTGTGTGTGAGAGAGAGAGAGAGAGAGAGATTGTAGATTTGGATGAGAGAGAGAGAGAGATTGTAGATTTGGATGAGAGAGAGAGATTGTATATTTGGATGAGAGAGAGAGAGAGATTGTAGATTTGGATGAGAGAGAGAGAGATTGTAGATTTGGATGAGAAAGAGAGAGAGAGAGAGAGATTGTATATTTGGATGAGAGAGAGAGAGATTGTAGATTTGGATGAGAGAGAGAGAGAGAGAGAGAGATTGTATATTTGGATGAGAGAGAGAGAGAGATTGTAGATTTGGATGAGAGAGAGAGAGAGAGAGAGAGAGAGAGAGATTGTATATTTGGATGAGAGAGAGAGAGATTGTATATTTGAATGAGAGAGAGAGAGAGATTGTAGATTTGGATGAGAGAGAGAGATTGTAGATTTGAATGAGAGAGAGAGAGATATTGTAGATTTGGATGAGAGAGAGAGAGAAAGAGATTGTAGACTTGAATGTGTGTGTGTGTGTGAGAGAGAGAGAGAGAGAGAGAGAGAGAGAGAGAGAGAGAGAGAGAGAGAGAGAGAGAGAGAGATGAAACATATTGTAGATTTGAATGAGAGAGAGAGAAGGACATTGTGTGAGAGAGAGAAAGAGAGATTTATTTATTATATCATATGCCAGTTTTCAATAATGCATAGATTCATATATGTGTATTTATTTACCTATTATTATATACAACTAAAAGGAAAGGGAATATAAATAAATAAATAAAATATTAATATCTTCAGTCAACCAACATTTCTATTATTTAATTAAGAGGGTAATAATTTTATCTTGGTAAATCTGGAGCAACTGATTCCTCCAAACTATTCTAAGCAACAACAGAACATCATTATTATTATTGTTCATCTACAAATACGCAAACGAAAGAATGTTAGCCGTGTAAATGACTTATGGGTGAATTAATTAATGAATTTGGTTTGTAAGCACTCAAACGAAAGAATATGTTAGCCTTGTAAATGACTTATAGGTGAATTAATTAATGAATTTGTTGAGTAAACTAAACTATACAGTGATCTTCATTATCTAACTGTGAAATCGACCCATGGTGTATTTGTGTTGGTCATAAGGGGTATTGGTTTGTTAGCTTCCCAACCAACCACATTTGTAAAGCTTCATTATTTTAGGGTCGATTCCACAGTGGTATTGGTTTGTTAGCTTCCCAACCAACCAAGCATTCGTTTGAGTGCTTACAAACCATTGTTTCGTTATAAAGTTTCACTATCTAATACTACACTATACTCTTCTTTCACTATGTCTTCCATTCAACCATTGTTTCGTTATAAAGTTTCACTATCTAATACTACACTATACTCTTCTTTCACTATGTCTTCCATTCAACCATTGTTTCGTTATAAAGTTTCACTATCTAATACTACACTATACTCTTCTTTCACTATGTCTTCCATTCAACCATTGTTTCGTTATAAAGTTTCACTATCTAATACTACACTATACTCTTCTTTCACTATGTCTTCCATTCAACCATTGTTTCGTTATACAGTTTCACTATCTAATACTACACTATACTCTTCTTTATTCATTCCAACATTTATTTTCTGTATATAATGTTTCCCAGACCATTCAATATATTCTCTTATTTTGGATACAATATTGTATTAAAGGTTAGCATGAAGTGATGATAATATTATAAATAGAAAGTCGGCAATGTTTTGTAGCGAATAATTAGATTAAGTAGCTTTGTAACCATGGAGGTATAATCTAAGAGGAGGCGGCATGACGTCACAGAGGTGAAGCCAGTTTTCTATTGGTCGGCTGTCCTCCCTACCCCCCATTGACTCAAAACATTGGACAGCTGATCATGTCGGACCATCAATTTCACCAACATTCTTTGCCATTTTTTAAGATAATGGTGGCGTGTTCAGCATATGGGTGTACCCAGAGAGACAGGTGTCTTTCTACTACATTTCATATGTATGTTAAGAAAGTCATATAGAAAAATATACGACAGAAATTGACAAATCAACGAAGTGAATTTCATCACCTGCCTCGCACACCGCGACACGTACCCATGTCCTGTAGAATATTAACACTGTACACACAAAAACAGTAAAGCCAAGGCTATTATAGTGTTGTGATATTAACTATTAATGTATAACCTGACGTATATATAGCATTGACAGGGTTATAAAAGATAAACTGGCTCCATGGGGGGACCTATTTGTGCCTAAGTTAGGGTTGGCCTGAAGGATAACTCGATTGTTGAGAGATTGTATTATGAATGTTTTAGCATATTTCATAATGTTTTATAGATATTTAATTTATAATTGTGTTTACTATGTAGACTATTTGGTTGTTGAGAATTTAGGTGTAAGTTAAAAAACCGTAGTCTAAGTTAAGCCAATGTGCGGAAAGAGTTTTTATAATTGTGAAATTATATGGCCTGGGACTGATGAGTAAAATTAATATTTCTGTGTAAATCATAGTGAACTGAAACTGAGGAAGTGATGACACACTTTATGCAGTAACATGCAGCCATCATGGTAAGATTCCATGTGGCTTATAAATGGTAAAATGTGTTTGATACAACACAACACACCTGAGTGTCAACTCAATTACATGACAGTTCTGGGTGTTACACTACAAATCTCTTCACTACACATCACATATCTCCAGTAGGCCTACCTACCATATACACATTTTCACTACCCTATTCACATGTTCAGTACACTGTACACACATCTCCATTACCTTAATTATACACATCATCACAACACACCACATCTTCACTACCCTATACATATCTTCACTACATAGGCTACATTTTCACTGCAGATCACACATCTTCACAGCACACACACACATCTTCACTTCACTATACACATCTTACTGTATAAATTATAATCTTATTTATATACTATACTTAAAAAATTAAAGAGTGACACAAGGCCTTCCACAGTCTCATACTAGAAATCTTTATATAATTAATACCCACACATGAAGCTGGTAGGCCTATGGTTCGTTACTTGTGAGGTGCTTGGCTACAACGAAATGAAATTTAAGTGAAAAAAGATGTAGTTTGTTGACAGGCAGACAGTAAAATATTATTACTATCTGCTTGTCAACAAACTATAATTTTTGCTCACTTTCCTTCCTGTTGTAGGTATCTCACAAGTAGTGAGGCGTACCAGATTCACGTGTGGTCATCTGTACTTGTTGTTATTTCTCTGTAACGTTATAATACGGTCTGTGGGTTGGTATGTAAGCTATCACCTTCTCTTTTACTATACCTTTTGCATAAAATAAGCTATTCATTTATTATTCAATTCATTCTTTCATTCATACTCCTAGGAAAAGTTTGCGAGCAGAGGTAATGCTCTAGCTGGAAACAGCGATATTTAATGGGTTTAAGTACTTTTGATAATATACAGAATTGGATAATTTTATGTAGTTATCATATATGGAACAAATTCAAGTCTCTTTCTGGCTATGATTATAGGATATATGAGAAAATAAGACCCTAATTATAATGGGAGTTATAAGGCGGGCGAGGCAATGTTTTGAGTCAATGGGGGGTAGGGTAATAGGCTCCGCCCCTTGCTTCACTTTGGGTGTACAGGACGAGCGGCTCATGCCGCCTCCTCTTAGATTATACCTCCATGTTTGTAACTCACTAACCTAACCTAACCTAGCCTAACCTAATAGTCCTAGCCTAACTTATCCTAACCTAATATACCTAGCCTAACGTAACCTAACCAATCCAAACTTATCTTAACCTAACCAATCCTATCTTAACCTAACCTAACCCATCCAAACTTATCTTAACCTAACCTAACCAATCCTATCCTGTCTGAACCTAACCCAACCTAAGCTAACTCACTCCACTTTGCCACTCCACAACCATACCTTCCACCACACCACTCCACTTCCACCACTCCACCCAACAACCACTAACTAACCACTTCCACTCCACTTCCACTTTCCACCATCAGTACTCCAGTGGATGAAGGGCGTATGTCATGCCTTAAACTCCACATCGAGGGAAAGTTCAAGAGGGAAAGTAGTAAGGAGATTGACCCTTACACCCCCGAGGAGAAGAACTACATTGCTGCTGCCACATATAAGGTCAACAACACTCTGCAGTTGTTAGGTTACGCTCCTTTGCCCACCTACCCTCACCTCGACTGACCTAACCTGTCTTAACCTAACCAATACTAGCCTAACCTAACCTCACCTTGACTGACCTAATCTGTTTTAACCTAACCAATACTAGCCTAACCTAACCTCACCTCGACTGACCTAATCTGTCTACCTTACCTCGACTGACCTAACCAGTCTTAACTTAACCAATCCTAACCTAACCTAACCTACCCTCACCTCGACTGACCTAACCTGTCTACCCTCACCTCGACTAACCTAACCTGTCTTAACTTAACCAATCCTAGCCTAACCTAACCTACCCTCACCTCGACTGACCTAATCTGTCTTAACCTAACCAGTCCTAACTTATCGTAACCTAATAGACTTAACCTAACCTAAACAATCCTAACGTATCTTAACCTGACCTAACCTAATCTAACAAATCTTAACTTATCTTAATTAACCTAACCCTCTTTTGACCCTCACCTCAACTAACCTGCCTAATTTGTGACCTTATATTTTTCATTTAAATCTAATGGTGACCTGACCTGATGTGTGTTGTGCTGTTGTTTATTTATGTCTAGGGGTGACCTGACCTGACCTGGTTTGATCTAGATGGATGGTGTGTTGTTTGTCTATGGGTGACCTGACCTGGCCTGACCTGACATGATCTACAGTAGTGGGTGGTGTGTTGCTTATTTACTCAGAGTGGTGACCTGACCTGACCTGACCTGATGTGATCTAGATGAGTGGTGCATTGTTTATTTATGTCTAGTGATGACCTGACCTGACCTGACCTAATGTGATCTAGTGGGTGGTGTGATATTTATTATGGGTTGACCTGGTATGACCTAGCTGTGTGGTGTTATAATATATTTTTTAGTATGTTAATTTATAATATTATAAAGTGATATGTAAATAAATTAATAATATTCATGTTTTCTCCATTTTTATCCCATTTTATTTGTCCATGTGTACATGTACATTTGAGGAAGTAAAAAGTGCAAGAAAAATCGGTATTTATTGAAAGAATTGCCGTTTTGTAGCAGTGTTGCCAGATCCGCCTAGGTCCCAGTATTATGCCCCTGGTCATTTCCTGTACGTAACCACGGTCATTTCCCGGTAGTTTGCCCAGGTTACATCCTGGTAGTTTGCTGTGGTCTAGGTTAGGTTAGGTAAGGTCAGGTAAGGTCAGACTAATTTCAAAATGCCCCCCATCCTGGAAATGGGGCATTTAAGGTGGAAATACCATAGATGAAAATAGTCTTAGAATGGTCTACATAATTAGGCAATGAAAGTAGAAAAACCGTATGTGACAACGGTAATTCTTTCAATATTTACCGAAAAATCTGGCTGTATATGGCAACATCTTCACCACCACTCAACATTCAGCCAATCACGTTTCACATTATATTGGCTTTGGATTCTCAGTTATTCATTCATATATAAATGAGGGATTATACTGCAAAGACCAGCCAGATCTCAGGTGAGGGCCTTAGCATAATTATTCTTCCGATTTGAGTTTGAGGCACTAACTATAAGGCCATCGAACGTCATAAAACACCCTCACTGGTACCATAACACCCTCATTGGTACCATAACACCCTCACTGGTACCATAACACCCACACTGGTACCATAACACCCACACTGGTACCATAACACCCTCACTGATACCATAACAGCTGCAGTATTTGGCAAATACCCTCACTTCCCTCCCTCTGTGGCTGGTTACCAGTTCGGAAGCCGTGATATGATATGTGTGTGTGTGTGTGTGAGTATGTGTGTGAGTGTGTGTGTGTGTGAGTAGCAGTTGACCTGGGCTACGGTAACGGGCTTGATGAAGCCTATGTCCAGTGTCGGAACATAATTATATATGTACCAACAGATGAATAAATATTTGTTGCTGTTTTCTATACTTTATTGATTCCTCCAAACTATAACAAAGCAACAAAGAGTAGTAGGGTCCCATTATAAATGTGTTAATTTGTATGGCCCTCTTTCATGGCATAGTTTGGAGGAATCAATTCGCACCTATGTATGTATGTATGTATGTACAGTCAGTGGCAAAAGTCCTGTCGCCTCACCGAGGCACGCAATGCTCATAGACTCGAGATTATTAGGTGTAAAAAACGTGCGTATTTCTCGACTACAAGATCACTATGTGTCTCGGTGAAACAGGTGAGGCGACAGACACCACTTCTACCGCCGACTGTACCAAAATTATTCTGTCCCTTTAAAGTTTAAACCAAACTATACTCTCACCTCTCTCTCTCTCTCTCTACACACACACTCTCCTCCCTGCATCCTCACTCACTCCCACTTTCTCTCCTCCTCCCTCCCTTCTACTTTCTCCCCTCCTCCCTTCTACTTCCTCCTTCTATCCCCTCCCTCTATTCCCTTCCTTCCTTCCCTAGCTCCCCCTTCCTCCTCCTTTATAGAATAAGCAGGTGTTAGTCACAGCGACATGTGCTAACTAAACAAAACCTTAAAATATTGACCTCATTAACCATCTGAAATGCTTCATGTAAAGAAAATACTGAATAAGCAACAAAATAATACTTACTTATTTTTTTATTTCTTTTTATTAAGGGAGAAAGAAGTACAGTCGGCGGCAAAAGTCCTGTCGCCTCACTTGCTTCACAGAGATACGCGAAGTTCATGAACTCGAGAGTGTTAAGTGCAGAATACGTGCGTATTTCTCGAGTCCATGAACACAGAAAATAATTACATATTGATATACAATATAATAAGTATACGCGACTCATCCAACAACATAATCTATTAAAACAAGGTATCATTCGATGGCAACACCGCGCCTTGAAGATGCCAGCAACCACTCGCCCTTTGCTTTCTTTATTTTTTGTGACCTTGACCTTCGACCGATTTTGCCCAAAAGGTAATCATTTTGTTGTTTGATGAATATCTATCAATAGAAAAAAATTAACATCATACGGCTAAACCTGTGGATGCTAGACTATTAACAAACACACGAACAGATAAATAAATAAATATCCGGCACCGAAAACAATACACCTCCCCCTTCGGGGCGGTGTAACTACGAACTGTGGAAGCTATGTCATGTTGAGGCATTTAAAGCCCGTGCGCTAACCAGACAAGGGAAGGTTAGAATGCGTGTGTACGATATTGCTTGGTTCACTACAGTATTAGTATAAAAGTACTTAATTCACTATATTTCATATTGTAGTATCATTACCTACAATTGTGGACCATTCTAAAACATTTTTTATCTATGGTGTTTCTCTCGGAGATATTAACATAATTAAAAAAAAAAAAGTTATGTTTAAGAAATAATATAGAGGGAAGCCCTGCGGATCACCATCTGCTAACAACAAGTAACAAGTAACATGTACTTTGTGTTAACCATTTATGATTTGCTGTTGAATTATAAAGTGGTGGTCTTTCCTATGCTAACTATATCATAAACCACAGAGAGGAGTGGCGAGGCGAGGTGGGATATTCCATTCAGTTGCATGTCATGGTGATAAGGAAGATAGGTGGTAACATTAAAGGGTCGGGGTGTTTGAGATGTGTCATGGCTTGTCTACTCACTTTTCAGGGGATGAAGGATCGGTATACACCATGGAGGTATAATCTAAGAGGAGGCGGCATGAGCCGCTCGTCCTGTACACCCAAAGTGAAGCAAGGGGCGGAGCCTATTACCCTACCCCCCCATTGACTCAAAACATTGCCTCGCCCGCCTTACTCCCATTATAATTATGGTCTTATTTTCTCATATATCCTATAATCATAGCCAGAAAGAGACTTGAATTTGTTCCATATATGATAACTACATAAAATTATCCAATTCTGTATATTATCAAAAGTACTTAAACCCATTAAATATCGCTGTTTCCAGCTAGAGCATTACCTCTTCTCGCAAACTTTTCCTAGGAGTATGAATGAAAGAATGAATTGATTAATGAATGAATAGTTTATTTTATGCAAAAAGTATAGTAAAAGAGAAGGTGATAGCTTACACACCAACCCACAGACC
The DNA here is from genome assembly GCA_034508575.1 of Petrolisthes manimaculis. Lineage (NCBI taxonomy): Eukaryota > Metazoa > Arthropoda > Malacostraca > Decapoda > Porcellanidae > Petrolisthes > Petrolisthes manimaculis. Next base: position 174,976 of record JAWZYT010005897.1, on the reverse strand, counting down.
ATATTATAACGTTACAGAGAAATAACAAGTACAGATGACCACACGTGAATCTGGTATGCCTCGCTACTTGCGAGATACCTACAACAGGAAGAAAAGTGAGCAAAAGTTATAGTTTGTTGACAAGCAGATAGTAATAATATTTTACTGTCTGCCTGTCAACAAACTACATCTTTTTTCACTTAAATTTCCTTGCGTTGTAGCCACCTCAGTGTGCTGTGAAGATGTGTGATCTGCAGTGAAAATGTAGCCTACATAGTGTAGTGAAGATGTGTATAATGTAGTGAAGATAATATGTAATAAGGTAGTGAAGATGTGGTGTGTTGTGATGATGTGTATAATTAAAGTAATGGAGATGTGTGTGTAGTGAAGAAGTGTATATTGTACTGAAGATGTGAATAGGGTAGTGAAGATGTGTATATGGTAGGCCTACTGGAGATATTTGATGTGTAGTGAAGAGATGTGTAGTGTAACAACCAAAACTGTCATGTAATTGAGTTGACACTCAGGTGTGTTGTCTTGTATCAAACCCATTTTACCACTTATAAGCCACATGGAATCTTACAATGATGGCTGCATGTTACATCATAAAGTGTGTCATCACTTCCTAAGTTTCAGTTCACTCTGATTTACACAGAAACATTAATTTTACTCATCAGTCCCAGGCAGTAATTTCACAAATATAAAAACTCTTTCCGCACATTGGCTTAACTTAGACTACGGTTTTTTTTAACTTAAATCTAAATTCTCAACAACCAAATAGTCTACATAGTAAACACAATTATAAATTAAATATCTTTAAAACATTATGAAATATGCTAAAACATTCATAATACAATTTCTCAACACTCGAGTTATCCTACAGCAACCCTAACTTAGGCACAAATAGGTCCCCCCATGGAGCCAGTTTATCTTTTATAACCCTGTCAATGCTATATATACGTCAGGTTATACATTAATAGTTAATATCACAACACTATAATAGCCTTGGCTTTACAGTTTTTGTGTGTACAGTATTAATATTGTACAGGACATGGGTACGTGTCGCGGTGTGCGAGGCAGGTGATGAAATTCACTTCGTTGATTTGTCAATTTCTGTCGTATATTTTTCTATATGACTTTCTTAACATCCATATGAAATGTAGTAGAAAGACTCCTGTCTCTCTGGGTACACCCATATGCTGAACACGCCAGCATTATCTTAAAAAATGGCAAAAAATGTTGGTGAAATTGATGGTCCGACATGATCAGCTGTCCAATGTTTTGAGTCAATGGGGGGTAGGGAGGACAGCCGACCAATAGAAAACTGGCTTCACCTCTGTGACGTCATGCCGCCTCCTCTTAGATTATACCTCCATGGTATACACACACACACACACACATATATATATATATATATATATATATATATATATATATATATATATATATATATATATATATATATATATATATATATATATATATATATATATATATATATATATAAAGATAGTGTGTTTATATATTGATAAAACTAACAAATTAAATCTGGAAAAATTTGTTTGTCTAATCATGGAATTATGCAGGACAAAAAACAAGTTTCATAACATAATCATAACATTCTTCTAACTTTAATTAAGGGGGTGCGGGAATAGGTGGACAGACTTGGGGGGGGCTTAGGGGGGGTACAGATTTTCTTGGGGGGTCTGGGGTGTTTTGGAGTGTGCGGGAGTAGGGGGGTAGGCTTGGGGGAATGGGGTTAGGGGGGTGCAGCAATAGGGGACAGGCTTTCTACTACCCCCACCCCAAGCCTGTCCCCTACTCCCGAACCCCCTTAAGATCAGGTTATGCTAAAATCATTGCAGCACTATTTAAGGGGACAGGCTTGGGGGGTTGTTAGGGGGTGCAGGAGTAGGGGGATAGGCTGGGGGGGGGGTTAGGGGGGGCGGGAATAGGGGTACAGGCTTTCTACCCACCCCAAGCCTGTCCCCCTATTCTCGCACCCCCCCAGTCCCCTCCGAAGCCTGTCCCCCTACTCCCACACCCCCTAACAACCTCCCAAGCCTGTCCCCCTATTCCCGCACCCCCCCAGTCCCCCCGAAGCCTGTCCCCCTACTCCCACACCCCCTTAATGTTATTGTACTGTACATATGCCAAAAAAGGTATTGCGACAAATCTTTATAGTACTTTAACCCTAGTAATATCCACAACTATTTGTAGGGACTATAAGCACATATATATAACAGAAGGAAATATACATATTCTTCTGTAATACGTACTTATAATCCCAACAAACAACTATGGACATTAATATATTTAATGTTGTATCAATAGTTGTCGCAGTACCTTTTTAGGCAACTGTACATTACCATTTTCAGGTCTTGTAGAGTGACAGCATCCCTTCAGAGGCAACTCATGGATGGAAGGAGACGAGAGATCAAATATACTGATGGAGAGATTTTACTCTAATTGTAAAGACTGCCGAGGCGCCATCTGGATATAAAACTAAAAACATGGGTGAACAACCGAAGCACCAATACCCAAACACACAAACCATCAACGAGCTAATTAGTAATTGGTTACATTCAACCACATGAGTATAAATAATATTCTTTGGTACTGTTTTTTGGTTTGTTTTTCTCTCCGCAGAATCTGCAGAGGAAGACAATGAAGACAGTGAGAGAGCGCCGTTGTAAAGGCTACAACCGAACGCTGGGGTGACTCTCAGTCATCATCATCATCATCAACACCGATCAAGGCATCAACAAGACAACAACAACAAGACACCAAGCTCAAAAATATCCTCGTGTATTGTATTGTGAAAAGCACTGAAGATATCTACATTATTATAAGGTAATTTATTATGATTTGCACAAGAGAAATAGGTAAATATTGAATGAATTACCGTAATTACGTATGGTTTTTCTACCTTCATTACCCACTAATTTAGACCATTCAAAGACTATTTTCTTCTATGGCATTGTCCGCAAAGATAAGGCATATTCAAATGATATTCAAAATATTTTGAAATTAACCTAACCCAGACCGCATCAGACTACCGGGACATAACCTGGACAAACTACCGGAAAATAATCGTGATAAAGTACAATAAATGATGGGTAAAATACTGGGACTCACCGGATCTGGCAACACTGCAGCAAAACGGTAATTCTTTCAGTAAATACCTAATATTTTTATTAATCGGAAACGGTAAAAGTGCCGAAGTGCATCCACTATTTTGGACCATTCTAAGACACTTTTCTTTTTTCTTGGTAAATTTTTACAAGTTGCCACAACAGGATTTCACTGGAAATATTTTTATTTCCTAGAAGGATTTAATGTGACTACCGGGACCTAACCAGGGCAGACTACCGGGACCTAACCTGGGCAGACTACCAGGACCTAACCAGGGCAGACTACCGGGACCTAACCTGGGCAGACTACCGGGACCTAACCTGGGCAGACTACCGGGACCTAACCTGGGCAGACTACCGGGACCTAACCTGGGCAGACTACCGGGACCTAACCTGGGCAGACTACCGGGACCTAACCTGGGCAGACTACCGGGACCTAACCTGGGCAGGAAAAAATATACCGTAAGGAGGGGTGAGTTCGGACGTTTTTTAAGGTTTTTTAAGTCTCCTACCCGTGTTTTTTGGCTTATTCCAAATGTTATGTATGCTATAGATAGCTGGCTATCAATTCATAACACTACCAAATTTTTTTAGATTCTTAACTAATGTGGAGACGTGTCTGAACGGGTGGCCGAACTCCCCCCTGGGGGGGGGGCACTTCGGACATATAGGGGGGGAGTTCGGACCTCCATTGATTTATGTTGTTAATGGATAATCTTTGACCCTACATTCTTCCTGGACACATGAGGGGTGTATTCGGACATCTGGCAAGTTTTAAAAAAACGTAACATGCCATTTTGTACCGGTAGCACTTCCATTGTACTGGTGAGTGAACTAAACCTACGATATCACATTATCACCATATTATTCAAGGAAAGAAAGACTCTTGGTATACAGATTGGTACAGTGAAGAACAAAAACAAATTAAAGCTTGTAACAATGAAAGACAAAGAAAAAAATGACCCTTTCAGGGTACTTTGTGTGGCAAGATATGAACACCATTTTGTAACTCTACTCGGTACTTTGAGCACAGTTTTACAATGTACTTGAGCATTTTGTAACTGTACTTTGAGCACAGTTATACAATATACTTAAGGCACTTTAACTAAAAATTAAACATGATTATCACATAGAATACCTGGTAATGACAACAGAACATTGACTCTACCTTGAGTGTAGAAAGATTAGGCCTACTTAGGCCAGCAATTTACATCAATATCAAAGATCATTTTCTCCCTTTTATCTAACTTTGGTTCACTAGAGTACATGACTACCTGTATGTCATCTACCTCAATCTGACAACTTTGGTCCCCTGGAATACTGGAGTTCACGAATACATTGGGTGTTCCTGGAACATGTTTTAGGAATCTGACTTTAAGGGTCGGTATAACTTCAATTACTACAGCCATATAATAACGCTTTTTCTTGTTTAGTTAATTACAGATGTGAACTATCAGCCAGTCGTGTAGCTTAGCATTTTGTTCTGACACTTCATTACCTGTGGTTTCTCCTGAGTCTTTTTCTGTGCTTTCTCTCTGAGTTTCACATGCGTTTTGTCTTCGTAGCTTCACTCCACGTGAATATGATTCACGTAAGTCTCAATTCTGGCCAATATAACAACATTTTAATGGATTTTACTCGTGTCCGAACTCACCCCACATTACACCATAAATAGTGAAGATGTCTTTAAAAACCCATTGGAGCATAATGAGATACAGGTAGGACCAGTTTCAACATCTCTATTTTCATTCTACTAAATATTATGAGAAATGACACCTGTTATTGACTTATTGGTGCTCTGGTTTGTGTTTCCCAGGAGAAGTTTGACACCAGTCAGATTTTTTATCAAATTTATAATTGGGAGAATTATTTTTTTTATCCTACTTAGGCATTACACAAGTAAACGTTATCCCTATTGCAGCAAGAGGGAACCAAAAGGAAAAGAACCACCAAAACCAATTTCTGATTGATTGCTTCTTTGAAGAAGAATACTCGACTAAAACATTTTTTCGAGAAAATGTCCGAACTCACCCTGCGTCCGAACTCACCCCTCCTTACGGTACAGTAAAAATTAGTCAGACCTCACCTGACCTGACCTAACCTAATCTGGACTGGGACACACTACCGGGACCTAACTATAAGAGGTAACTACTGTTATGCAACATTTGCAGAAGAAATGGTATATAGAAAAGTTGTTTGTAATAGTGAAATATAAACACTGGTAATAGTAAAAATTTTGAAATCGAGTTGTGGTAACTTGTAAAAATATTCCCTTTTCTTCTATAGATTTTTCTTCCTCAAATGCCCCGTTTTCGAGATATACCCCATTACAAACATAATTTGGAAACTAGTCTAACCTAACCACAGCAGACTACCGGGATCTAACCTGGGCAAACTACCTGGACCTAACCTGGGCAAACTACCTGGACCTAACCTGGACAAACTACTACAACATCTCGAAAACGGAGAATTTGAGGAAGAAAAACCATAAAACAAAAGTGTCTTAGAATGGTCCAAAATATCTATTATACAGTAAGGTGCACTAATACCGGTACCTCGGAAACCATGTGGTTCATACATATTCCCTAACCCTTCAAACTTGGGGGATATCACTGGGCTGACTACCGGGACCTAACTGGTGCATACTACCAGGACCTAACCAAGTTTAATTGTATTTGATTTACAGACGTAGAAATATATAAAATACTGTGGTATGTACTACTTACTATAAGAAAGTATACACAGTTATACGGTCATATACGTACTGTATATAGGTATTCTATACAGCGATTCTTGCATACCACTCTCCAAGCGACTGACATGGCAAGTTAGTCGAGAACGCAGAACCAAACCATACAAAACAGTCGAGTACTTCAAGCTATGCCTTCCTGGTGTTGTGTGCATCACTGCTCAAATAGACGTAGTGGCCATAAATTTCCAAATGATCCTGTCCTGAGGAAGCATTGGATAGTTGCTGTTTTTGTTTAGATGGTGCGACCACTCTGGCCAGCCCATGGTTTCCAATGTTCAAATTTTGTTTTCGTTTATTACAAGTTGTTCTATGCCAATTGGTATTTTAAGTGGCATAGATATGCTGCCTATTAATTTCTACTGTCTGTATTAATACGACACAACGTTTGTGCCCAAACTGTGCTTACGTGTGGTAGGTTAGACACAACTGTTGTGCCCAAGGTATTATTTACTTCTCATTCTGAAACACAGGCACAGAGCTCTTCTGCAGTCTTCCAGATATTGGTTTACAGGTCTCCCTCACTATACAATGCATCACTATACGATATTTCGCGTATACGATTTAACTACTTTGATACCCTTGGCTCTTTAAACGATCATTTTCACTCGCATTTACGATCTCCCGCTGCGCAAGGTTACTATCATTTGTTTGAGCGAGCGATGACAGCTCCACCCAAGCGTAGCGACGATTGGAAGAACTGCGTCGTCTGCGTGTTTTGAACTGTTTTCCCTTGTCTGACACAGCATGGACAGGGGAGAGTCGGGAGATAGAGAGGGTGTAGTGGAGAACGAGAAGGCTAGACAGTGTGGCGCCTGAGGGTGGATGGCACGGGAGGGGAGGTAGACAGTGTTGCCACAGTGGATGGAGAGTGGGATGGCACAGACACACCGAAAACATACACTCGTCCTCGCACACAGAAAACATTCACTAGTCATCATCTGACAGCATGGACAGGGGAGAGTCGGGAGATAGTGAGGGTGTAGTGGAGAACGAGAAGGCACTAAGGCAGACTGGTAGGCTAGACAGTGTGGCGCCTGAGGGTGGATGGCACGGGAGGGGAGGTAGACAGTGTTGACACAGTGGATGGAGAGCGGGATGGCTCAGACAGTGGCACACACACCGAAAACATACACTCGTTCTCGCACACAGAAAACATTCACTCGTCATTATCAGACATGCCGTTTTATTATGTCCAGCTTAGACTGCAAGCTCAAGCTCTTCCTTGCTTTTTTGGGCTTTACATCACTAGGAGAAGTGCTTGCAGGTCGCTTAGAAGCCATAACGAGACGAATGAATCACTCGATAATAAGAGAGGGGCAGTATGATAATGGTAGCAGTGGGAGCTTGACTGAAGGAGACAAGTTGTCTCCTTCAGTCAAGCTCCCACTGCTACCATTATCATACTGCCCCTCTCTTATTATCGAGTGATTCATTCGTCTCGTTATGGCTTCTAAGCGACCTGCAAGCACTTCTCCTAGTGATGTAAAGCCCAAAAAAGCAAGGAAGAGCTTGAGCTTGCAGTCTAAGCTGGACATAATAAAACGGCATGTCTGATAATGACGAGTGAATGTTTTCTGTGTGCGAGAACGAGTGTATGTTTTCGGTGTGTGTGCCACTGTCTGAGCCATCCCGCTCTCCATCCACTGTGTCAACACTGTCTACCTCCCCTCCCGTGCCATCCACCCTCAGGCGCCACACTGTCTAGCCTACCAGTCTGCCTTAGTGCCTTCTCGTTCTCCACTACACCCTCACTATCTCCCGACTCTCCCCTGTCCATGCTGTCAGATGATGACTAGTGAATGTTTTCTGTGTGCGAGGACGAGTGTATGTTTTCGGTGTGTCTGTGCCATCCCACTCTCCATCCACTGTGGCAACACTGTCTACCTCCCCTCCCGTGCCATCCACCCTCAGGCGCCACACTGTCTAGCCTTCTCGTTCTCCACTACACCCTCTCTATCTCTCGACTCTCCCCTGTCCATGCTGTCAGATGATGACAAGTGAATGTTCTTTGTGTGCCTGGGCCTAATTTCACAAATTACAATACCGATATACTTAACTGTAAGTTAAATAAAGTGATTAACTGTTCTTAACATTGTTTGTTACCATTGATTATATATTATGGTAGTAAATAGTGATGTTATGGTCATAATATACGAGTCTTGGAACGTAACCCTATTTATCCCATTAAACCTTAAGCTCATTATACGATCGATCGCTATACGATTGGGTTTTGAAGAACCTAACCCAATCGTATGGTGAGGGAGACCTGTATTTACTAATTGTACTTTTATCATTAGTCGTGTAAGTCTGGGATAGATAGGAACAATGATTTCTAAAAAAAAAAATATATATATATATACATGTATATTGTGATGCAGTACGATAACTGCGGCCTTTGGCAGTAGTCAGGTGCCGTGAGCGGTGAGTAAACATTCAGTCAACATCATGAGTCAGAGGGAGGCGGTTACGTACATTGAGTTTGTATGAATTTCTCAGATATTCATGGGGACAGAGACTTTATAGATGATGATTTGGACTCTTTAGAAATGAATGAAAAGAATATGGATGGTAAAGAATTATTAGGAGTTTGATCTGATAACGTGATGTTACATTATCAATCATTTACTGAAGGTAACAAAAGTTAATAGGTAAACAACTAAAATTCCTCCAAATGAGGGAAATATAGATTCTTATTAAAAAATATAATTACTTTATATCAATACCATGTCTTTACATAAAATTGGTAATAAATTACATGATATGCAATGCCATTTAGGCTATACAGAAATTACAGGATGATTCACCCTATTCTATCCAACTGTCCAAGTAATAAATATCATAAACTACAATGATTCCCATCCTTTTTCTGTACAATTATACAAGTAATAAATAATAGAATATGTACTAATTCTCACCCCTTTCTTGTCTAACTAAGCTATACAATATAAGTAATAAATACAGCAACAAAATATGCAACAAGTGTCACTCGTATTCTGTACAACTGTAAAACTAATACAGTATAAATATTGTAATAGATATGATACTAATAGGAAATGCAATAATTATAACACACTTTTCCTGTCCAAGTAATACAGTAATAGGAAATACAATAAGTCTCACTCCTTTTCTATACACTTATGAAAGTTGTAAATAACAGAAAGGAACTATAATACAGAAATTCTCAACATCTCTGTACAAAACTCCAAGTAAGGAATAATAGGAAATGCAATAATTCTCATTCCTCTTCTCTCCAACTGTCCAGATAATACATAACAGAAAGTACAGTCATTCCCATCCTTTTTCTGTACAGTACAACTGTGAAAGTAGATAATAATAAAAAATGCAATGCAATACTGTACAGTTGGACACAGGAATTCGAGGAATAGCCCAAGTGAAAGATGGTCAATTTCTCCCAATATCAAGTTCCTTAGTGCCAAATAGGAGACACCAGGGGCAGAAGTCAGTATTGAGGATGGTAATAAAAAACAACTACCTGATAATAGACACTGGTTACTCAAATGGGACAAGTATATTTCACCTGGGCTGTAGCACAGTTCCTGTGTCCAACTGTACTTCTTATACCCTATCTAAGTACAGTGATTCCCATCCTTGTTCTGTACAACTGTAAAAGTAATAATAATAATGGAAAATACAATGTAATACTGTACTGTACATTTCATACCCTATCTATGGACCATATAATAATTCCCATCCTTGTTCTGTACAACTCTATATAAGTAAGCAATAACAGAAAATGCAATGCAGTACTGTACTTCTCATTACTTTTCTATACATCTGTACAAGTAATAAATCAGAGGATATGCAATAACCTTTTTACCTTTTCTGTCCAATAAGTATTAACTACAGGAAAAGCAACACAGTAAATTTCAACACTTACATAACTCTAAGTAAGGAATATTCGGAAATGCAGTAATTCTCATCTGTTTTCAGTCTAACTATCCTGGTAAACAATTAAAAGAAATGCAATAATCTTCACACCTTTCCTATCCAACCAGTGATAAATTAGAGGAATGGCAGTAACTTTAACACATTGGCTGTAACTGTTCTTCTAAATACTGTACTTACCTTACCTCATATTTTAATAAACCAGAAATTGACACAACCAGGGCTGAAACCTATCATGTAGGGCTGTAGATTTCTCCCTCTTGCTCTCTAAGTGCAAATACAAAGTACAGTATAATATCCTTCTCTTTTCTAAATACTTTTACTGAAGCTGTCTACCAATAAATATTATATCAGAGGTTCGTCATATTTCATTTCAGTAATATATACTCTTTATGTAATCATACTCCTTAGAACTCTGTACATGACTTTCATGATATAAGTATGGAAGTATTTTTTTTTAGAAAGCTACAAACAAGATTTCAGTACCGTAATCACTACTAACACCGAACCATGAAAAATATTCGCCTATTGGGTTAGTCTGTACACAACTAGGTATGTTCCTGTTATAGAGCTTATAACTGGTCATTATAAATCATTCTCTGTACTCAATGACTTTCAAACTACTTGTATATATTCTTAAAAGTGACAATGTGAAAATAAAGTGTAAACTAACGTCAATGTGTCCACAGTTACGAGCACACTATAATAGTACGTACTACAGTACTATGATTTTCTCATGGAGAGCAGCAGTACATCTATGCCAGACTGATTATAAGCTTTTATCAAGAAGGAGAATGGCTGGACACACTACTACTGTAGTTTCCACAATACCGCTCTCCATAATTTATTTTTAACCTAACTCATTTTAACAGCTTAGGCTGTACAGCTATCATGATTATGATAGGTTGGTAAGGCACATCTATGCGTAAAGCTGACTTATCGAATACCATGGTGATGCAGGACAATAAAGGTGTGTGTAGACTGTAGAAGGATGGCTCCCACCACACTCACCACTTATGATTAATTTATGTTGTCATATTTGACCAATCTGTCGATGACCACATAGTAATGAGAACACTGGAGGTTGCTAAAGTTCACTGAAATTATCAATTCCTATAGGGATACCCTTGATCGGAGCTGAAAGGAAACTATTATGACAAATTATCGATACACAACTAGCACTTATCCATAATGGTAGAAAAAATAAACTCTGGAAATTATTATTATTGACTAATTGTCATCGTCACAGACTAATAAGCATATTACAGTGAAAGCTCCTTTATCCGGCATTCTGTTAACTTGAAACTTCCCGTACCCGGCATTTTTTTCACAAAAATATAAATATAGCAAAAAAGAGCAGCCACGCTCACCCGCTTAGAGCGCAGAGTGAAAAGGGAGTGACGAGTGTTAAAAGTAAAGAGAAGTGTACTGTACTGTTACTTTATAAATGTAAATACAGTATTACAATTCGTATTAAGCATATTAAATCCATATAACAATTTGTATTAAGGTTTTCGCAGACGACTCATGAATGAAATGAGTCGTAAGCATGCGTGGTAGTGGTCAAGGTGGTAGGGGGAAGGGGGGAGATAGCGTTATATCGTTTGTTTACATTTTATTTACATATTCTGGTATTTCCTTCTTTCTCTATTCGAGAAAAACCTTCCTTCTTGATATGGAAGGATATTACCTACCGTTTTATAAATGCACCACCTGACATGACTGAGTGTTGAAACTGGTGGTTAACTCATAATTACTAATATTCTACCTCCATGGGATAGGCCTATATTCCCTTGACCTTGAGCTAGGGTGAATTGAGACTGAAGGTAGGGGGGAATGGAGCATGGGAGAAGTGGTGGCAACACACACACTTCACAGACGATAGTGATATAATTTCCTGACATGTTTATTATAATTTCGCTCGTTATGTATAAGAACTCCTCGGATTTATTTGAGAGTCAACTGAATATATACATAAATAGGTATGTAATGATGTGTAAATAATGTACCTACCGAAATACGTTGCATCGGATTCCATTAAATCGATATTTAACTGTACTTTAACTTAACCTGTGAATAAATATAGAGTAACGTAATTTTAAAGTACACTTTCTTGTATCCGGAACGTTCTCGGTCGCACTGGTGCCGGATAAAAGGGCTTTCACTGTATAATGACAAACATTTAGGGGCGAGCCTATAGAAAATTATGGGCAACTCACAGTCCAGCAGATAGTATGTGGACCGTGGGGCAACTGTGGTTTTATGTCATGTTCTAGCAACATGTTATGTGTTCAGACATCACACTCAGGATATTATACTTTATGTAAAGTAACTATAAGTAACTTTATCATGCAGAACATGTTATAATAATTACTCAAGGATGTGTTGGTTTTCACTGGCCGATGTTGAACATTCATAACGACGAACAACATCGGAGGCTAACTGCTGTCTCACTACCTGACCAAAGTGACTGTTGCATAAGAGTGTATAGTATAGTACTGAAAACACACACAATGACAAAGGATTCTCCTTTCCACCACAATATTGTGGTAAAAAAACGTAATGTTTGTTTTGCAGTCCAGTAGTATATATGCTATTACTTTATATGTTAGTTTGGTATTATTGCTTTCACTACCCTCCCCCTTTACAATTCCCCCCACTTACACCATCTCACCACCCTCGATCCCATAGCACCCTCCCCTAAACTCATACTGGCAAGTGTTTCGAGTGAGACGAAACTGGTGGTTTACACCTTGTGGGGTACAGTGATACACACATTGGCAATGCTGAGTGATGAACGTGGCAGTGGAAGAAACTGTACACTCACACACCACAATCTTTAGTCCACCTGAGTCAGAGCAAGGGATTTGAAGCAGGCGGTTTCTGGACGACAGCCCACCGAAAACCTTCATTGGTTCAAAATGTGTGTGGCATCATGATGGTATGTGTGGGCTGTCATCCAGAAACCTCCTGTATCAAATCTCGGGTTTTGCCTCAGGTGGGGTAGGGATTATGGTGCACGACTGTACATGAAGAGTCTTCAAGCGGCCTTGCTGTAGATAGGTTATGAGAAGTAACGTGTTGCATTGCATTTTCTATTATTATTATTATTATTACTATTATTACTTTTACAGTTGTACAAAACAAGGAGGGGAATTATTATAGGGTATGAAATGTACTGTACAGTATTACATTGTATTTTCCATTATTATTATTACTTTTACAGTAGTACAGAACAAGGATGGGAATCACTGTACTTAGATAGGGTATAAGAAGTACAGTTGGACACAGGAACTGTGCTACAGCCCAGGTGAAATATACTTGTCCCATTTGAGTAACCAGTGTCTATTATCAGGTAGTTGTTTTTTATTACCATCCTCAATACTGACTTCTGCCCCTGGTGTCTCCTATTTGGCACTAAGGAACTTGATATTGGGAGAAATTGACCATCTTTCACTTGGGCTATTCCTCGAATTCCTGTGTCCAACTGTACAGTATTGCATTGCATTTTTTTATTATTATCTACTTTCACAGTTGTACTGTACAGAAAAAGGATGGGAATGACTGTACTTTCTGTTATGTATTATCTGGACAGTTGGAGAGAAGAGGAATGAGAATTATTGCATTTCCTATTATTCCTTACTTGGAGTTTTGTACAGAGATGTTGAAAATTTCTGTATTATAGTTCCTTCCTGTTATTTACAACTTTCATAAGTGTATAGAAAAGGAGTGAGACTTATTGTATTTCCTATTATTCCTTACTTGGAGTTTTGTACAGAGGTGTTGAAAATTACTGTATTGTTTTTCCTATGTTGAGAATTTCTCTATTGCAATTCCTTCCTGTTATTTACAAAGGACATTCACACAGCAACAGATCCTTTTGCTGCTGCTTGATTTAGCTATTCTAACTAACCTACTGTACAAGGGTGAGGAAAAGTATAGCAAAGAAGGCACCAAAGGAAAAAATACACAACAGCTGAGAGAGAGAGAGATGAGACAAGTGTGTTATATTACTGGATGTTTTCTCAATGTATGGAGAAATTATAATGAGAGATATTGAGGCACTAGAAGGTATATCATATATGCATCAGAGGGATGAACATCATAAATAATGTATTATATATATATATTAGCGTAATCTTGATTCACCGTGTAGAATATACATTATGAGCGAAGTTGCCTGTGGTAAAGGTTTTAGGGTAGTTATAGCAAATATACTACGATCATCATCCTTGATACTATTTCCTCCTCTCGGATATATAGTAAATCTATGATGTGAACGAGGATAAGGGTACATCGGTAAGAGAGTGACAAGAGATGGTGATCTTCTTCCAGAGATCAGGAGAAGAATTGCACTTGGTTGGACAGCCTTTAGTAAAGCCCAAAACATCATGCAAAACCAAAGAGCAAGCATGAATATAAAGAGGAAGGTGCTAAATGAGTACATACTTTCGGTCATAATATATGGGTGTGAGACTTGGGCAATAAACAACACCACGACAGAGATGCTTACAGTAACACAGTGTAAAATGGAGCGCATTATGCTGGCCATCACCATCCGTGACCAAAAACGCAACACGTGGATCCGTGAACAGACAGGTGTAAATGACATCTTTGACACCATCATGAAATCAAAGCACAGATGGGCAGGCCACATTGCATGGTTACTTGATAACCGATGGACCATCAGAACGACAGAATGGACCAGAAGGCGTGGACTCCACGACCGAAAACACGATGGAGAGACAACCTGACAAGTCACTTCGGATCCAATTGGTCAAGATCAGCAAAGGATAGAATGATGTGGAGGCAATCTGGGGAGGGGTTCATTCTTCGGGAGTGATATAGACCCTGGAATGAATAAATGAATTAGTATGAATGAAGTGAGATGAAAATGACAACAGTTATTTGGAGGGTACCCAGGACTGAGAGTTTGGAGGCTGCCTTAGGGTAGCCTGTTGTATACTCATCAAGTTGGAGAGTGTCAAAGTATTTATTGCCAGAATTTCATAGGGGAGGGAGGGAGGCGAGGACTGACGGTCACTGACTAGTACAAAACTACAAATTCATTCCACCCTGGAACCCTTAGTTGATAGTTGTCAAGAGATAACCGAATACAAGGGTAGTCATACAATTAGTATTCCAGAAGAGAGAAGGAAATAGACATTGCGAAATGGAGGAGAGGGAGTGTGTGTGTGTGTGTAAGTCACCAACACATCGGGTCTGTACTGCTTGACGTCTGGTCTGGCTGGCGGCTGCTCTGGCACATTGACATCGTACGCCCGGCAGCGCCACGTCAACCGCTCGGTTCAAAATAATGGAAGAACCTTGTTCTTTTATCCGACTTTTTTGTAATAAAACAATACTTCCAGGGTATATTTTCGTACTTATAAGACATATAAACATACAATGAAAGTAATAATAACTCCCTAAATGAGCTTAAATTAATTAATTATTTTTCATAATATTGACTACAGCGGCATCGACTATACTCACATAATAAGCTAATGAAAGGGTTAAAGACTGGGAACGACCGAAATACGAGAAATACCAGGCTCACGATAAAACCAACTCCGATACTTGTTTACATGAATACAGTTTAATTTTACATATGATAGTACTTTGAATGAAATGTGTAAAAATAAATATTAAATACACTCAATATATTAATGTGCACAGAAAAGCTCTGTAAAACATGTTTGAAATTCTTTATAAGATGCTGGCTCACTACTGCCACCTGGTGAGGGCATAGTTTGGAAAATCCCCCATTCTTTCAATAAATACCAGATATTATAACCTAGGCTTCACTCTACGGTAATATACAAGCACTTGTCCAAAATGTCTTTTTGACTCAAGGTTTTCTGAATGCAATGCTTAATAATGTGATTTTAATTAATCTCTTGTTTACATCCATTTATATATAGATATAATGCTTAATAATGTGTTTTTAATTCATCTTTATTTTACATCCATCTATTGATAGATAGAATGCTTAATATTGTGTTTGGAGGAATCTTTTCTTTACATCCATCTATACATAGATAGAATGCTTAATAATGTGTTTTTAATTATTCTTTATTTTACATCTGTCTATAGATAGATAGAATGCTTAATATTGTGTTTTTAATTAATCTTTTGTTTACATCCGTCACAAATTAATGTTTTGAAGATATTACCGTACCCTTTCTCCCTCACCCAATCTAAAAAAATACTAATTTTTGCCTGATATGAACTACATGTTCCTCTGAAAAACATTACAACTCATTAAATAGAATTAAGCAGACCTCACCTGACCTGATCTAATCATGACCACAGCAAACTACCGGGACCTAACTTCACCCCACCTAACCTAACCTAACCTAATCATGACCTAACTATGGCAGACATGTGGCACAAATACAAGTACAGGTGCTTGTATTTAAGTACAAAATTTTCAGTACTTGTACGGTACTTGAAATTTTTAAAATCAGTATACTTGTACTTGGACCAAATGTCTGCCACGGTTAGGTTCCGGTAGTTTGCTGCAGTCATGATTGATTTAAAAATCACAAGTACAAGTACGGTACTGAAAATTTTCTACTTGTACACAAACCTGTAAATAATTCAGATTTGTAGGATGATGGACAAGTACTATTAGTACTATTACTACTTACCACAGTACTAGTACTATTACTACTTACCACAGTACTAGTACTATTACTACTTACCACAGTACTAGTACTATTACTACTTACCACAGTACTAGTACTATTAAATTATTACCATAATTACCATAGTACTAGTACTATTAAATTATTACCTGGCCCACCATGGATAATGGTCCAGGACACCCTCAGATTTTGGTTAGTAGGCACCGTGACATACAAGTTGTCTTCCTACCCTAAAATACCACTTTTTTCATACAATTCCTTGACCAGGAAGTGATTACTTCATTTAAAAGAAAATATTACACCAAGGCATACTACCAACTGAGGGAAGCAACAAACACTTCATTTGCAGAGGCATTAAAGGTCCTGGGTGAGGAACAGCATGCAAAGTTGATTGTAAAGGAAAATGCGTAGAAAAGAAAACTGTGCGTGAGTGGTAGAAGACTTTTACAGTAAGAAATTCTGTAGATAATGCTGTCAGTGCCTGGAAGGAAATTTCCAAAGAACAAGCTGTGCGGTCATGGCGTCCGATTCTAGGCATTGAAAAGAAGGGCAAAGCACCTGGTGAAAGTGAAAGTGAGCTGTTAGTGGAGTTACATGGAGTGGTCGGGAGCGTGTTTGGTGAAGTAACAAAGCAGGACATGAGTGCTGTGTTACAGAGTGATGATTATAAAATGCATGTGGAAGACATTGAGAAGTTAGACAGGCAAAATGAGTAGGTTAGTGATGCAGAAGAAAAGGTGGAAAAGCATATGATGCCCCAGAAGGTTGCCCGAGTGTTGGAGCCGGCCGAAGCTCTAGAAAGTGCCCTCACAGAAGCCAACCCTGATATCTTTCAAGCCACATATGTGCACTGGTTACATGATAGATAACGCCCTCTCTGAATACCGAGATGCTTAGGCCTATGATACACATATCAATTCGATGCGCCAGCCAAGCATAAACAAAAAAATTACGTGTCCCAAACCCAAACCCCAAAAGAAATCAGGGCAGTCTACCATCTTCTCCTTATTCACTCCCAAGTCTGCCACACCTGCCAACCAGCCTGCCGAACCTCAAATTGCCGACCAAACTGGGGCTGGTCCTTCTGGTTGCCTTGCTCATTATGCCTGGCCAAAGGGAATGGAATCAAACGGCAGTGAAGATGAGGACTGGGAAAGGTTTCTAGCTAGCCCTGCCAAGCCTCAGACTCCAAAACAAACGTATCAACCCTATTTTTGTTTACCAAGTGAGTTAACTGGTGATATGATGTGCGGAGATAAAGCTTTTTCATCAGCGCCTAATTACGTGTCCGATTTCTTGACTTTTTTCTTCTTTACTGTTTATATTGTATTCTTCATTTAGTTATTTTTTTAACTGTTAACCCCTGCAGACCGGGAGGCATATTAGTCAAGTCTGGAAGAGTATATTTCATAGGGAAAATTAGAGCCAATCAGCGCCTGTGTTGCAGTATTACCATCTCTCTCTCTTTCAAACATACATACACACATACATTCTCTCTCTCTCTCTCTCTCTTATACACACATATACATCTCTCTCTCTCTCTCTCTTATACACACATATACATCTCTCTTGGTCCTCACCTCTGAGGATGACATCATTCAAGACCTCTCTGTAAATGAAGAAATAGGTGGAAGCGACCACAAGCTTATAAGATTTTCAGTTAAAGTCCCTAATATGGAGATCGTGACCCCGGTGCATAGAAAATTAGACATGGGGAGAGCGAACTTTGCAGGTCTTCGTGAAGGCGTTGCTGAAATGGAACTAGAGGAGGGAGAGAGTGCTGATGATCTGTGGAGGTCATTCTTGTCTTCCTTCATGGAGCTTCAGTCGTGCTTTATTCCTCTGAAGGGATCAGGTCAGAAGTTCATTCAACCAAAGTGGTTTAATCGGGAAATCCGTAACCTACTAAGGGAGAGGAGAACAGCATACCGTCGAGCGAAGACATCTGGGGACTTTGACAATCATAGACGACTGAATCGAAATGTGAAGTCCAAAATAAGGGCGGCTAAGCGTGCTGAGGAGGTCCGTGTGGCTAGACTCTGCAAAGAGAACCCCAAGGAGTTTTTCAGTTATGTGAATGGCCGTAAACCAATCCGACGCAGGATCGGTCCCTTGGTGAATGAGGATGGATCATTGATGCACTCTGATGCAGAAAATGCTAACCTCTTAAATGAATACTTCTCTTCAGTGTTCTCTGAGGAGAGTGGTCTCATTCCCGAACTTTTGGACTTCTCCAGTGAGAAGTTGGAGTCAATGGTCTTCACCCGAGAAGAAATTGAGAGAAAAATAATCGAATTAAAGGCAAACAAGTCCCCCGGTCCGGATAGGTTCTTACCTAGAGTGTTGAAAGAAGTGCATGGTGAAGTATCACAACACCTGTGCATGGTCTTCAACAGGGTATTTCAGACTGGATGCGTTCCTAGAGACTGGCGTGAGGCAGAGGTGACTCCTATCTTCAAGAAGGGAGATGCTAGCCAACCGTCAAACTACAGACCCATCAGTTTAACCTCGATAGTCTGTAAACTCATGGAGAGCATCATGGTGGACAAACTAACGGCACACTTAGAATCAAATTTGCTACTGAGGGGTTCCCAGCATGGGTTCCGGCAGCACCGGTCATGCCTCACAAATCTGGTGGAATTCTTCCATTTTGTTTTCAGTGAGCATGATCAGGATAAAGCGGTCGATGTTGTCTACTTAGACTTTCAGAAAGACTTTGATAAGGTACCCCACCGCCGCCTCCTTCGGAAAGTGCGTGCACTGGGCATAGACGGAAATGTGGCAAATTGGATAGAGAACTGGCTAAGTGACAGACGGCAGCGGGTAGTAGTGAATGGACAGGCTTCAGAGTGGGTTCCCGTTACTAGCGGTGTTCCCCAAGGTTCTGTTCTGGGACCACTACTGTTTATCATCTATGTTAATGATATGGATGGTGACATGGTTGCCAAGATTTCCAAATTCGCCGATGATACTAAGCTTGGTATGAATGTCGCGAAAGAAGGAAATACTACCCGCTTACAAGAAGATCTTAGGAAGATCGGGGAGTGGTCTGACACGTGGCAAATGCCATTTAACGTGAACAAATGCAAAGTTATGCATATAGGCCACAGAAACCCCCGAACAGAGTATACCCTTAAGGGCAATGCTCTCGTAAGCACTGATACTGAGAAAGACTTGGGTGTAACTATCACTAGCGACCTCAAGTTCTCAAAGCAGTGTATTGAGGCAGAGAAGAAAGCCCAAAGGATGTTAGGGTACATAAAGCGACAGTTTGGATACCGGAACAAGGAGATAGTACTTTGTCTGTACAATTCCCTTGTCCGACCGCACCTGGAGTATGCAGTCCAATTTTGGAGTCCCTCTTACCGAAAGGATATCGCGAGATTGGAACGAGTGCAAGCCAGGGCAACCAAACTTATACCCTCTCTTAGACACAAGAGCTATGAAGATCGGTTGGTAGAACTCAACCTGTTCTCTTTGGAAACTCGGAGACTGCGTGGTCAGCTTATCGAAGTGTTTAAAATACTACGAGGCTTTGACAATGTAGACTACAGGGACATTTTCCAACTCAGTGAGGGAACAACCAGGAATCGTGGCTACAAACTTGAACTGAAGCGATACAACCGTGATCGGTGTGGTAAATTCTTTACATACAGCATCTGCGGTACTTGGAACGCGCTTCCTGCTGATGTAGTCAACAGCAACTCTGTGGATCAGTTCAAGTCCAGATTAGACAAAGTCTTAAACCACTGTCTAGGTGTTTAAGCCGTTGTGTGAGTGTTCCTTGATGGTTTCACATGACACATTCAAGGACGGTCACATACTTGCACAACTAAACCCACAGGTACCCTCTTTGTATGGATCGGAAGGTCTTCTAGGGTACTTCTTTTCCTTGTAACTCCTTGTAACTCTCTTTCTTATACACACATATACATCTCTCTCTCTCTCTCTCTCTCTCTCTCTCTCTCTCTCTCTCTCTCTCTCTTATACACATATAAATTCTTTCTTTCAAACACAGACATATTTCTCTCTTTCACTATTATTATTATCTCTCACACACACATACACTATCTCTTTTTCACACACTGTCTCTCTTTCTCTTATACACACACATACATTCTCTCTTTCAAACACACACACATATTTCTCTCTCTCACACACACTATCTCTCTCTCACTAGTATTATTATCTCTCACTCACACATACACTATCTCTTTTTCACACACTGTCTTTCTTTCTCTCTCTTTCTTTTGTACACACACTCCTTTTCACTCTCTCTCTCACAAACACACACACACTCGCTCTATCACACACATACACTATCTCTTTTTCTTTCACACCCTGTCTCTTTCTGCCCGCCTCTAGGGATGCAGGGAGGGGAGGGTTGGGTTGGGGTGGGGCCAGCTAGGGGTGAACACACACACACAGATAGAGGGAGAGATGTGTGTATGTATGGTAGAGAGAGAGATGTATATGTGTGTAAGATAGAGAAAAAGAGAGAGAGAGAGAGAGAGAATAATAATGCTGTGAAAGAGAGATAAATAGAGTGTGCGTGTGTTTGTGTGAGAGAGAGAGAGAGAGAGAGTGAAATGGAGTGTGTGTGTGTGTAAGAGAGAGAGAGAGAGTGTGTGTGTGTAAGAGAGAGAGAAAGAGAGACAGTGTGTGAAAAAGAGTGTATGTGTGTGTGAGAGAAATATGTGTGTGTTTGAAAGAGAGAATGTATGTGTGTGTATAAGAGAAGAGAGAGAGAGAGATGTATGTGTGTGTATAAGAGAGAGAGAGATGTTAGTGTGTGTATAAGAGAGAGAGAGAATGTATGTTTGAAAGAGAGAGAGATGGTAACACTGCAACTCAGGCACTGATTGGCTCAGACAGCCAGCTCGAGCTCTGATTGGCACTAATTTTCCCTATGAAATATACTCTTCCAGACTTGACTAATATGTGACCGGAAGGGGGGGGGGTCCCTGCCTCACCATTTCTACCCTGCCGCTAGCATCAAAATTCCTCGATTTCCTCTATATTCACAATGCTCTCACTCTTAACCTATATAGTGTACTGACTTCAATATTGTTTCTTAAATACCTTCAACTCTTCCTCTATCGAATGGTACAGCCTGTTGAATAAATTCGCGGAGTGTCTGAGACAGCTACAAGAAGGGGGGTGTCTGGTAACACTGCACAGTAAAAAGACGTGTACTACGTGCGTTTTATAATATCTAAGTTCATGAGTACACAAAAATCTCTCTAACATACTGCAGTAAGATACAATTAGGGCAGACTGGTAGACATGGATGAGAATTTAAAGTAACACTGTCGTACTGAGAAAAGTAATAAAATAAAAAGTCAAATAGCCTATCGCAGTTGTCGTACTGTGATGGATGCCGAATGTTTAAATATTCATGGGATTAAAGAGTATACATTATACTAACCATTTCAGTTGTCATAATTTAGATATAATTGCACTTTTGTGTACGTCTGGCAGTGACGTTATCCCACAGTTACCAGATCCGTACTATTACTCTACACCTTTTGAGTCTCCGCGAATTTATTCAACAGGCTGTACCATCTGGAGGGCTGTACGATATGTAGTTAGGGAGATATGGCGAGTTGAAGTGGACCATATTTGCACGCGAATCAGTAGTGTGTCTGAGTGTACGCGCGGGTTGACTCGACTGTGGCTATAGTGTCCAGTTGGCCGCGAAACTCCCTTGTCTACTCACTCGTATTACTACTGTTATGTATCGTATATCATGATTACAACACTAAAAATAGTATGAACACTTGTAGGAATATATCATCGTGTAACTGTCACATAGAAAATGATAAACAAACTGATTTGTACCATAGGAAACACGTATATTTACCATCACTCTCCCCTGCCTGGGTGTGTTTGTGGTGTTATTTTCTTATTACTACCATTATGTATTGTGTGTCATGATCTATACACTAAATAATAATTTGTAACCTTGTAGGAATATCATGGTGTCACTGTCACATACATATATTCACTACGGTATTGTCTTACGATCGTTAGAGCACAAATTCAGACAAGGGCAAATACTTAAAAATAGCCCAGCCATCGTGGCGTTCCAGAATCAACTGAGTGGATAGCGGATCGATATTGTGAGTGTGTTTACTAGCCCGCTGACAAGAAAAACCAGCCCTACATAGCCCTAAATGGCGCTAAATAGCTATGACGGTCTATCGCGTCAGCCGGTCACAAACGTATGACGGTCTATCACGTCAGCCGGACTGCAGGGGTTAATGTATTGGTCCATTTTAAATTAATTTTCATTGTGTTTGAGGTCTTATAGTAAAAAAAAGTCACTCTCGAGAGACATATGAACCTATCCCAATTTTTACCATTAATCCTTAGTCCCCAAGGACATACAAGTCCAACTCCACATCACCTAACCCCAACACATAAAATGCGTACTTGTGGGGTCCACTGTACTATAAGACACAGAAGATTTTTAATACAAATGAAAAGTGTAATACATGTACCTGCTACTGTAGAAACTATATATGAAAATAGAAACTTGCTTATTTGGATATTAACTATTATTAGGCCCCTATATATGAGGCTCCCGCCGCGAGAGGGCTGTAAGCGCCACCCGACTAGTTTTGAGAAAAACGCGCTCAAAGTTTCCTTATGATTACACCATTGAAAACGGTCAGAAGGGGGATCTATTATATACCATTGGAATCGCCTATCCTTCTTCTTTTTGGCCATGTAATTTATATTCCTTAATATCAAGTTTTGTGCGTATGAGCACGAGTTATGTACGGCCAACCGGCCGAAATCGCGAGAAAATGAAATTTATTTTAAGGTATTTTATTTAAGGTATTGAATGGGAGAAAAAGTGACGCTTGTCTGAAGCGGTGTATGTGTGCAGCTGCTTTCCCGCCAGCATTGTTCAACCAGTTCCTCAGAATTCCTCAGAATTCATAGTCAATGTTTCTTAAAGATTCGATCACTATAGGAAAATCTGACTTTTAGTCTCTTTTTATAACTAATATGCATTGACATTGATGTATTTATCTCTTACAAGTGTATTAGTGTCTATTCCTTATTGTTTTCAATATTGGTTTGCAATAATTAATCCATTAATATAGGGAAATTGATGGAATCACGAACGAAAACATTGGACTCTAAATCGCACGTGTGGATCATCAGCTGGCGGGAGGACGCGCGCTCATTGGCTAGAGCTATGGCCGCTCCCTATACTCTGCGCTGATTGGTGCCCGCGCTGCCTCGTCGCCTCTGGAGATAGCTCTGTCTGGCGGCGGAGCGAGAACTTCATTTTGAGCAACTTTAGGCCTTGTTGTACCCATCCAGATGGTCGATTTTGCCTATGACACCACTTCCACATGAATTCTATGCCCTTTTAGCAACCGGATCCGTGCCTAACTCAAATTTTTTCAAATTTGTCGCTTACATCCCTCTCGCGGCGGGAGCCTCATATAGTAATAAATGCTTTGAGTTTGACATTGTTATAACAATATTGTATTACATACTTGTAGGACTTGGCTACATCATTACATTGTGATAACAATATTGTATCAGGTACTTGTAGCACTTGGCTACTATATTACATTAAACAAAAATTACATTGTACAGTACCATATTGTTTGTAGAATGGATGAGTTGGATGTAATAAATATTTACTGTTTACAGAATGGAGGAATTAAATGTACTAAATATTTACTATTTACAGAATGGATGACTTGGATGTAATAGATATTTACTATTTACAGAATGGAGGAATTAAATATAATAAATATTTACTATTTACAGAATGGAGGAATTAAATATAATAAATATTTACTATTTACAGAATGGATGAATTAGATGTAATACTGGAACTGACAGATGTGTTGAATGTGGCAGAGGCTGGGGAAATACAAGGATTACAAAATGTACGATCTCAATGTGTGGAGCCAACACAATACTACAATCACCATGGTGCAAACTCAGGTTAGTATTGGGTTTTATATTGTAACTCTTAACCCTGCTTAGGTAGAGGCCTTTGACCTCATGTAGCTATGTAGACCAGGGCCTGGATTCACTAACTCACTAAGGGAGCCTTAAAGTGTTAAGACTCCCTTAGCAGGCGAGGGTGTGATTCACTAACGAGTTACGGGACCCTTAAAACTATCGTACAGCCTTACCTAAGGCTTTGAGGAGGCATCCTTACCCGAGATACAAGAGTGAAATGTCCGACAAACTAAGAAAAACGGAGCTGACAGGCGTACTTTACAGACTGAACTTTACTGAATATGACCAAGGTCTCTGCGAGTGAACTGTACCCACTCCCAATGTCTTTTCTCTTTGATTGGTCAGGTTTGGTCAGTGTCTCCGTCTTGTCCTCTTGACATATTAGGCATAACTTCCAGTCAATTGTGGTGAGGTGCAGTGATGTTGATGGTGAAGTTTGCTCAACATTAGCTAATCTGAAGCTCTTGGACATGGTGGAACTGTCTTCTGAACCTGCAATGATATATACAATGTTAACATTTCTGTTATCACCACTACTATCACCAATACTACACTACAACTATCACTTCTACCACCACCACCACCAGAATCAAGTCAATAGCTACATTAGATCCAAAAATAATGTCGAATGTAGATCGTGAAGTGGCCACGTAATGTAAACCAGCCGTTTTTAAATCCAATATGGTGGCCCATCGGTTACAATACTCTGTGCAAATTGATATCATTGGATTCCTTGCTACCAAAACATACATTTAGACACCAGAATTCAGGTCAATAGCTGCATTATGTCCAGAGATAATATCAAATGTAGATTTCAAGAGGTGGCCATTTTGAAGTCCAATATGGTGGACATAAAGAGAGAATTTCATGTGGCCCAATATCTGAAAATTTTTACAACATATTAATGTACATTTGTGCCAAATTTGGTGCTTGTATCACAAAATGCACAATATATTTGCTAAGCTGTCCCACTATTATACGCTGGGTAAAAAGTTTGGAGGGGTGAAAATGCGCAAATTAATATTAAGTGGAAGTGATTTTTCAAAGAAAATTGCCAAAATTAATTAATACAAACTAAGGAATGTTTGTGCACAAATGAAAATTCAATGAGTGTTAGTGATAACTGAAATTTCCACCCCACTGTCACTCACGCTTGCTTGATACACTAGTGATAAGCCTAACCCCTTTATAGTAAACAACTTCTCAATACGGGCATTTTTCATACTTTTAACAACAACCCGTTACAGACATTTGATATCATGAAAAGTGCAAGTGATTGTATGAGAAAATTACAAAGAATGATTAATATAAACTTAGGAAATATATTTGCATGAGTAGAAACTCATGAATTATTGGTGTCAACAGAACTTGTCAACTCCTCACTCACTACACTCATGCTTTTAGGCCTACCCTTTTAGAATAAACAACCTTTAACCCCTGCAGTCCGGCTGACATGATAGACCGTCTTACGTTAATGACCGGCTGATGCGATAGACCATCAAAGTTATTTAGTGCCATTTTGAGCCATACGGGGCTATTCTGGGCGGGTTTGCTCGATGTACAAGTGTAGCAGCCGCGCTCACAATAGCAGCAAAGGGTTCAGCCAGCCAGATTCATCAGTTGACTACCCACTACCATGTCGAGAAGATGTACTGCTCGTGCTGGCGCGTCCGAATCGGTGCGTGCTACTCCCTCGCGTCGACGACTCGCTCCACTCGCCACCTCCACATCATCATTGCCTCAACGCCGTCGCCGCCCACCACAATGCCTTACTGACTCTGCAATAGGGCGTTAGTTGGAATTATCGGTTTATGCGTGGGATAGTGATCAAACTGTCGTCAGTGGTGATTCTGACCCAGACTGGCCTTGTGCTGAGGAGAGGTTAGTGTACACCACGGAGGAGGAGGATTATATTACCCCTGTCCAACCTCTCTCAGGTAAGCGAGCCACCTGGGAGTGTTATGTCAGAGCTTGCAACCTCTGCTGTGCCAGTCGACAAGTAGGGGGATTTTAGGGGATTTATCACCAATAGGAGTTATCACGAGTTGTAGTTCATGGCTCAACCGCTTGGCGTCGCTAGTGAGGATCATGGTTTTAGAAATAAAAGTGGGGACAAGTTGAATACTCAAATTTATGTTTCAATTTAATATATAATTTTGATTATAATATTTTTAAAATTTATATTATGTAGAATATGTAATGTATCTCTATACTTTTTCAAACATACAATAACTGAAAACAAATACGTTTTCCTCTGGCAGCGTAGTATGTCGTCTGCGATGCGATGGTGTCGAGGGATAGCCTTTACAACGGCCCCTCTTCTGTTGTTTATTTGTTGCTGAGTTCCTTTAAAGATATTCTTTTACATTGTCTAAACATTTTCCTTTGTAAAATAATAGCCCTCCAATTATGTTATCCTTGCATTCGATAATTATTATAAGGTTGTTGCAGTTTTCCAATTACAGTATTCTCCTTTCTTCAACATAGCCAGTACAGTCCAGCACAAAATGTTCTAAGTTTTCTGGATCTGTTCCACATATCTTGCATCATGTTTCATTGTCTTCTTTTCTAAATATTTTCTATCTCCCAAGTCTAAGGTACTAAACTAAGCTTTTCTGGTCATGCCGAGCCCTTTCGTCACAGAATTATTTCGGCATTCAAACTTGTTCACTATTTTTTATATTTTCTTTGGTAATGGCACTAAACATGTCTGCATAACCATTTTACGACCGTGTTTTATTTATCGATTGTTATTTCTCTGTGTATTATTATTATTAAAAATAAACCAGAAACAAATCTGGGAGAGAATGCAAGCCTTCTATCAATCCGAGGACCCCAGCCCCATGAATCTAACCTGAAGAAAAGAAGACAGCTTAGAGTAAGAAAAGATGAGCAGTTAACTTAATAAAAACATATTAGCCCTACTCTTGAAGCCAGCCAGTCCTACACCATGATACTACAGGCAGTATAAAGCCAAAACACCGAAATATAAATAGTACGCCATCACCTCAGCTGTAAATAAACGTCTGCTTTCCCATAACTTTCTTCTCTTTGATTCCACCTTGGCTGAAGAAAATTTTGCCCATCCTTTCATGTCAGCTTTATATGGATATTTTTCTGCATATTTGCGTAAATCACTCCTGCAGTCGGCTACTGCACACACAAACACTGGCGTCCTGTCTTTCTTAGCTCCAGAGTTTTGTTATTGTTGACACTCTGGCTATCCCGCCAAAAGTGACAATCACGCGTTTGGCAGCGCAAGAGTTTACTGGGCAAGGATGCCACCATTTCAATATAATATGCATTTATTTCAACTTATTCAGACAGTGACATGTGTTTTGCTATAGGCATTAAGCAGCTGTAGTCTTAGTATAGTTCCTGAGCTTATAAAATGTCTTTTCAATAAACACTGGCTACACATATTTAGGCAAAAGGGATTTCCACTCGAAGTTTTGTTAAATGGCTTTTATATTTATATGTTTTACTTCAATGTTAAAATTCTTTTATTAATATTATACAGTAAAAATTGCAATATACATTAGATGTTAAAAAACACATGAAACAGCCCATTTACCTATTCATTAAAAAGCACTCAAATGCATAACTGATTACTCTGATTATTGTTTGTCCCCATTCCTGAGTGACAAGTCCACCGACGCCTAGCGGTTGAACCATGAACTACAATTCATGATAACTCCTATTGCAGGACCGAGGGGAGCTTGTGGTTTCTCCACTCACTCCTTAGCAACCTCTTCACCCCCTACGGGAAAGAAGAGGTTACATTTTACCTCTTCATCGTCGAGTGAAGATACAACTCTACCAACAAGAGGAAGGAGTAGGAGAAGAGTAGGAGGAGCTAGAGGATGTAGGAGAGACCGGCTTATCTCGGACGAGATAAGGCAGCCTTCCTCGGACCCAGACTCTCCTGTTGACTCTGCAGACCTCACTCTCTCCCCGTTATCTTCGCCACGGCCACGACATTCTCAGTCACAACCACAACAACGACAACCACCACCACGACGAGGACGAGTAGGAGATGTGGATCCGTTTGTGTGGACTGATGGCAGGGAATTCCAGCCTGATATTCCTGATTTTGATGCACGGGAATCAGGAATTCAACCAGAATTTCCCTGTACAGCTGCGTCAAAGATGATGGATTACTTCATCGCATTTTTTGACGTAGCTGTAATGTCGTGGATCGTTCGGGAGACGAACGATTACAACCAAGTTTTGAACAACTGGCACCATAGAACGCAACGGAAGCACTCTCATATGCAAGAATGGAAAGATGTCAACATTGCAGAAATGTATGTGTGGATTGCACTAACGATGTTGATGCCGCACAGCAAGAAACATCGATTGCGGGATTACTGGAGCACGGATGATTTATTAGCCACACCTATCTTCGGGAGGTATATGTCACGGGACCGCTACAGGGACATCCTCACCAACCTCCACTTCACCAGCAACCTGGGTCAGCCCCCGAGTGATAGGCTGTGGAAAGTCCGTACAATTATATCCATGGTGCTCCAGAATATCCGCGCATTCCTACGACCATTCCAGAAAGTGGTAATCGACGAGTCTCTCGTGCTCTTCAGAGGTAGACTGTCCTTCATTCAGTATATCCCGACTGAGAGGCACAGATTTGGCATAAAGTTTTATGTCATCTGTGACTGTCAGACGGGATATATTTTAGATTTTGTAATTTATACGGGTTCAGAAGTGGATATCGCTGAGAATGATCCTCATGGCTTCTCAGGTGCTGTTGTAAAGCACCTGATGGACCATTTCTATAACCGAAACCACATTCTGTACACGGATAATTATTACACATCTCCATTGTTGAGTCAGTTCCTGAAAGAGCACGGAACGGAATCCTGTGGCACTGTTCGTCCCAACAGAAGGTGGTTTCCAGCCTTCCCTGCAACACATCGTGGCGACTTTGTCACCCAAAAATCTGGCCCTCTACTTGCCATGAAGTGGCATAACAAGAGGCCAGTACACATGCTCACCACTGTGCACAAGGGTGAGATGTTGGATTCCGGCAAGGTCGAGCGCGGCACAGGTAATCCCATCCTCAAACCTGATGTCGTGCTTGATTATAACATTAACATGAGACTCGTCGACAAATCAGACATGATGATCAGTTCCATCGATTGCCTGAGAAAAACCTGCAAGTGGTACAAAAAGGCGTTCTTGCACCTGATCGACATCTGTGTATTGAACGCCTACATACTCTACACCCAGCACCATCAAGGCACGACCGTCACCCTTCGCCACTTCGAGAAGACGGTCGTGAAGGAGCTGCTGATGGAGTATGGAGTCAGAACACCACAGCAGCAGGCACGTCCACCGGCAGGAGGGCAGCTAGACAGACTCCAGTCAAGAGTTTGGGCTGAGCGCCACTTCCTTGATGACCTGCCTACCCTTGCATCAGGCAGGTCAGGCTTCCGCCGGTGTTATGTCTGTATGCACACCACACGTCGGGCCACCAGAAGAAGAGAGACTAGATACTGGTGTACCGGGTGTCAAGTGCCACTATGCCCTGGGAAATGCTACTCTGAGTATCATACCTTAGATGAAATATAGACAGCATGAAGTGTGGGAAACGGAGTGACAGTGACACTTTTATTCGTACGAGTGTATGGTGACAGTGACACAATAGTTTTAGTGCAGTGATAGTGACACGTTAGATATAAGGAACTAGTGCAGTGATAGTGACACACGATAAGAAAATACTGATGTGATAGTGACACAAATTTATTTATTCAAGTGTACATTTTATTATTAGTGCGGTGATAGAGACACAGGACGAGTGTATTTTTTATCGTTATTACTCCCACACTTCATCCCGGGGCACAAAAACCACTCTGGAATGGTCACCAATCCACACAGCAGAGGTTGTAAGAAACTATAACACTGCGCAGTGGGCTTGTAGCGGCGCGGTGTACAGCAGCTCACCCTGCACCGTCGCCGCTGCCACCCCGCGCGTCAGAACACTTCTCGCCTCCCGCGCAAAACATGGTCCACTTCAACTAGCCCTATCTCCACAACTACTCATCGTACAGCCCTCCCGATGGTACCATTAGAAAGAGGAAAAGTTGAAGGTATGTAAGAAACTATATTGAAGTCAGTACACTATATAGGTTAAGAGTGAGAGCGTTGTGAATATAGTGGAAATCGAGGAATTTTGACGCGAGCGGCAGGGTAAAACAGGGAAGCAATTACCTCTTACCCCGGGCGGCAGGGGTTAAAAACATTAATTTTCTATACTTTGGGCTCAAGTTTAGAATTATTTTTAGTGATTAACTGTGTATGGGAACCAGAGATACGAGTGATAGCACACGTATTTTTGAGAGCGGGTGTACAGGCAGACAGTCATACGCATCAAATTTAAGCCCTCGGATATCTTGGATCTTCTGAAAACTCGTCAAGTGTCTCCCCTCAATTGATCCGAAATAACGAGGGTTTACTGTAATCCAATAATTTGTGTGTTTCTTTTTCCATATCCGTATTTTGGAGGTCCAACCAATAGTCCGAATGACATTCAGTTCCCTGCAATTCGGATTACAGGACTTTTA
Organism: Petrolisthes manimaculis; assembly: GCA_034508575.1. Lineage (NCBI taxonomy): Eukaryota > Metazoa > Arthropoda > Malacostraca > Decapoda > Porcellanidae > Petrolisthes > Petrolisthes manimaculis. The sequence continues at coordinate 143,976 of JAWZYT010005897.1, read as the reverse complement.
CTGTACAGTGGTTTGGTGCATAACTACAAATCCCTCTCTTTTTATATACCAGAATATTCCCATTTCCAACCTCAATTTTTTCCTGTTAGCGTGCACACTAATGTACAGTTGGACACAGGAATTGGTGGTACAGCCTAGGTGAAAGATACTTGTCCCATTTGAGTAACCAGTGTCTATTATCAGGTACTTGCTTTTTATTACCATCCTCAATACTGACTTCTGCTCCTGGTGTCTCCTATTTTGCACTAAGGAACTTGATATTGGGAGAAATCGACCATCTTTCACTTGGGCTTTACCACGAATTCCTGTGTCCAACTGTACATATTTCGTACCCGAACATATACTACGACTGAAAATTTCCCTAGGAGTTTGGGGGTCAAATTGTATGCCGGCATATACGGTATATCACTTAGATAAACAGTATAGTGTTGTATGGGTGTATTATTAATATCGATGGTATAGTGTTTTATGGTGTATTTATATTACTTAGATAAACAGTATAGTGTTTTATGGTGTATTTATATTACTTAGGTAGGCTGCACATATGTACACTTTCTTTCTGCAAAAATTAAAAACAGTCAAACGACACCACAAGTTACTGTATCTCATGGCCGCACCTACAACACCCCAAGGGATCGACCTTCCATTGTACAGTCCCGCCACCCTACTTGACCCTTATTTCCACCCTATAAAGGATGTATAGTAGCATCTGTACACATATCGTAACAGTAGATGCATACACGGAAATACTTACCAACTCTCTGTGCACCGTTGAAAAGTAAACCTTTAACGACCAAAGCATCATTTGAGGGAAGCTCCCTCATGATGCAATAGATGCATACACGAAAATATAAAAACTTTTCTATTTCATGTACAGTCGGCAAAAAAAGTTTTGTTACCACTCCTACGTTAATTTTAGCATGGTAAAGCACAGTAAGATTGGTACTCTGCCTACTGGGCAGGTGTGCCTTGTGTCATCCGAGACGAAGATCGTCTTTGCCCCGCCTATAATACTCGGGCCTCGTCAGAGACAACTTTTTTATATAAAAAGTTAAGCTGATTTGAAATTAAATTTTGAGTGTTCAAGAACTCATGCTATTTAACTATTCATTATTAAACATAAGGAAATGTGTTTGAGTATTTTGGAACAATAATAACCGTGAAATACCCAGATAAATTAGCAGTGGGTAAAGAACGTCATTCCTACTTGCTAGCCCAATAGACACTGAGGAGCACAGAGAGTGACGGAGGTATATATAAGACACTCGCACCACGCCAGGACTGCCAACCTTACATCACACTGTTAAAAGAATGGTAACAAAACTTTTTTTGCCGACTGTACATACAGTAAACATTTATTGACCATATGTGTTTTCAATGCACAACTGACTGGGCTGGGGTTAGGTTCAGATTTCGTACCCTTCTTATACGCCGAACATTTACTGTGACTGAAGGTGGCGGCACACTGGGCAATTCTGGCTAGCTTGCCACTTGCTTTTTCTACCTGCTTTGTATTTTCCTAGCCAGAACGAGTAGTAAGCGGCCGAATCTTGCTGCGAGGGAAAGTGGATAGTATGCTGGGAGCAAGTACAGTATAGCAAATTTTGCCTCTCAGAAGAGTGCTCAAATGAGCCATCATCTGTGTCCTTTATAAACCAAGGAAAAAAATATTGAGCATGCAAATTATTGCTTGTACATGAAAATAGTTACTTTAGTTAGTTAATCGACTCTGTAAATGTAGCAAAGAATTATATGAACAACACAAAGTAGCTATTAAGTTTTTCCATTGACCATCGCAGTAGTAGACTCGTGCCTGATTTGTAAACAAACAAACTCCTGACTACCCAGACAAAGTATCCAAAATGTCTTCATGTGCCACGAAGAAAATGCTTTCTTGCAAGATTATTTGGAAACCAGAGCATGTGTATATTCTGTTAGAACAATGTAGAGAATTTCCCATTTTGTGGGATCCTGGACATGAACAGTTCAGCAAGGTGCTATTGAAAAAGACTCGGTGGAAAGAAGTCGCTGAGAAGTTAAAGTTGGACATTCCAGAACTAGCAGCAATCAACTTAACTGCAGGTATTTATCGTGAGTTTGTTATATCCCCGTTGTAACATAGATCAGAAGTCCCCAAACAATATCAAACTAAAGATTCCCAAACACAGCCTATGAATCCCATGCATTTCTATCTCAATTGGGGAAATTCCGACTACATCTTTTAACCCTCAAAATAACTGAAGTTTAAATTAGAAGTTTGTGAACTTTAAATTAAAATAAATCAAGTTATGTAGTTAATTGATTATAGACTAATACAGTGAAAGCTCCTTTATCCGGCATTCTGTTAACCAGAAACTTCCTGTATCCGGTATTTTTTTTATAAAAAAATAAATACAGTATAGCAAAAAAGAGCTGCCACGCTCACCCGCTCAGAGCGCAGAGTGAGGAGGGAGTGACGAGTGTTAAAAGTGAAGAGAAGTGTACTGTACTTTTACTTTACAAATGTATATACAGTATTACAATTCGTATTAAGCATATTAAATGCATATAACAATTGTATTAAGGTTTTCACAGACGACTCATGACTGAAATGAGTTGTAAGTATGCATGGAGGTGGTGGTGGTAGGGGGAAGGGGGGAGATAGCGTTATATCGTTTGTTTACATTTTATTTACATATTCTGGTATTTCCTTCTTTCTCTATTCGAGAAAAACCTTCCTTCTTGATATGGAAGGATATTACCTACCGTTTTGTAAATGCACCACCTGACATGACTGAGTGTTGAAACTGGTGGTTAACTCATAATTACTAATATTCTACCTCCATGGGATAGGCCTATATTCCCTTGACCTTGAGCTAGGGTGAATTGAGACTGAAGGTAGGGGGGAATGGAGCATGGGAGAAGTGGTGGCAACACACACACTTCACAGACGATAGTGATATAATTTAGTGACATATTTATTATAATTTCGCTCGTTATGTATAAGAACTCGGAATTATTTGAGAGTCGACTGTATATATACATAAATAAGTATCTAATGATGTGTAAATAATGTACCTACCGAAATCCGTTGCATCAGGGTCCGTTAAATCGATATTTAACTGTACTTGTAAATGAATATAGAGTAATGTAATTTTAAAGTACACTTTCTTGTATTAGGAAATTTCTCGTATCCGGAACGTTCTCGGTCCCACTGGTGCCGGAGAAAAGAGCTTTCACTGTATATGTATGTGTTATTTGTATTGTAAATATTTCTGTCGCACAATTACATAAACATTCTGGGGAAATTAAACATTCCAGTAATAATAATAACTGGAATTCCTTTACTGTTAGTCAAAAAGGGGAAAACAAATCTTGTGTTCTTTACAAAAAATGTAAATAAATACCGGTAAATAAAATAATATAAAAAAATTGCATTGTCTTTATTAGCAGTTTTATTAAACAGATCCACTGCTCATTTATTTGTATTAACTGGACAATGAATTCGTGAACAAATTGAATAAAGCAAGATAATAACATATTAAATTGTTAATTTTATATTTTCTAACATTAGAGTTGGACTGACTTTACTTGACCAAACCTAACCTAATAAGGATCAGGGCAAACTTTCGGACCTATCCGGGGCAATGGAGGGGATTTCAAACATGATCAAAATGCACTCACATTTAATTTAACTATGCTATGATTAATGTGGTTCTTATTTTTCAGAGGATGTCCAGGCCAAGTTTGCAACTCTTAAGGGATCGTTTCAACGAGAAGTAAAGAAGAATCACAATACACTGAGTGGGTCTGGTGGAGGTGTATGCCCCAAGTGGGAATTTTTTAAAAGCTGCCTGTTTATGCTACCACAACAAGATTGGTATGATACAGTAGCATCTTATCAATTTCCTTCTTCACTAGAAGTAAGTTAATAATTAATTTTTCTTGATTAGGCTGATAATTTATTTTGTATTCTTTTTACTTAACCACCGATTTCTTTCAGCTATCCATATGTTTATGCCACATTAACAAAAGTACAGAAAGTGTCTTGAGGCTTCATTTTATTGTCCAAGCGCAGTATTGGGATACGAAGACCGTCTTGGGGATGCTTGGTATCGAATACGTAGTACGTGTTTTTGTCGTCAAGCATGGGATTGGCAAGCTAAAAAGAAGTGAATACAGTATCTGTGGTACTTGAAATGTTAAACACATATGCTTAATAATCTAAATTTGCAGTACAGTACAATATTTACCTCTTTCTATATAAAGGTAGCAAAGTTATAGAGTTTGTCAGACCTAACCTAATCACATCTGGACCACCCCAAAACTATCAAACTTAGATAAAGAATGTATACCCTTAATATCATTCACTCAAGTTCTCATCAATTTTGACTCCTATATGCCTCTTATATATTACCAAGGCGAGCAGTATACAATTTTGTTATATGCATTAATATGTGCCTTCAGCAGTGTTGCCAACCGTAGGGACATTCCCTAAACGTAGGGACTTTTGACTGATTTTCAGAGGCTTAGGGTCGTAGGGACGCCCAGCCAAATTTTAGAAAAACGTAGGGACTTTTCGCATTCATTGATATTTAATATACTTTTCTGTAAAACAAATTTAGCATATAAATTTTTTTAGTGTATTTTATACAAATATATAAATCATATCGTTTTAAATATAAATCATACTGTAAAATCATGAATCAGGTCTTGAGGTCTGATATATTTGATTACAGAAATAAAGGAATGTTATGATTTGTTTTAAGGGATTTTTACTCTGAAGATTTATTTTGAAAAAATAAATTACTTTTGTTTAAGGGAGACTATCTTTTTGCAAGATTGGATCTCTGTGAATCTTTCAATTGTTCCAAACTATGCCACAAAACAGCAGATCCCCTATTAGAAACACTGTTTCTAGACATAGATAAAATAAAAAAGAAGATAGTCTCCCTTTAATGAGACCTAAATACCTTCAGGGGAATATGATGGAACACATTAAATTAATTCTCTCTAATAGACATTAATATGTCACTGCATTAATTATTTGGCTTTCTATTAGTGAAGGTTTACATTATAAAAAAACTCTTAAAAATGTGAATTTCTTGTTAAAAAAAAGTGTACCGGTAATCATGTAGGGACAGGCGTAGGGACTTTTTCGTTATTTCTGTAGGGATTTTTGTCTGAAAAAGGGGTTTTGGGTTGGCAACACTGGCCTTCAGTAATGAACGTACTATGTACTCTAAACCTGATCTTGCATTGATGAAAGACTACCTTGTGCTAAACTTGCTTTATTTTACAGCCTGTTGCATTTAAAATTAATTATGTTCACTGTCTTCATATCCTTGTGACAAAAAAAAACTCTGATTAGAATTTCTCAATACATGATAGTCTCTAAACCCATCATGTTAATGTACAGTATAATGTGTGGTAATTAGTTAAACACACATATTAAAGATTCTGTAAAATAGATTGACACAATTTTATTTAAATACAAATATAGTTTTATTGTCAGGCAAAGAGAACTTTCTTATCACCCCAGTAATGTGAAACATATTTTTTCTTCATACTTTTAATCTTTAAAAAATATTTTGCAGGTGTCACAGACTCAAGAGAGTGAGGGACCTTTATTTAATGAACGAGCTTTGTGCACCATAAGTGAAGAGGGCATGTTGGAGGATCCTGATGATCCCCTACCTTTACCTTTGCCTGTAGAAACTGCCTTACTATCTCCATCACCTTCTCAAGATACCTGTTCATCACTTTCGTTGATATCCACACCGACCGCTTCACCAGCCTCAAGCAATGCCTCATTAACCTCTAAGCCAGTTTCAGCTACGCCTAGGAAAAGGCAGAGAGCTGACAATGATGTTGTCAATGCCAAACTTGTCAATACACTTAATTTAATTGATGCATTTGTCAATAAGTAGCCACAGAGATCCCAAACAGTACATAATACAGTGTCGGCTATAGCTGCATATATGTTCGCTTTGGGTCCTGAACGACAGAAAGCTGTGGCTGCAAAGCTTTTAAATGTATTTCATAGTGAGCCCCCACTTTCAGCAGATGAACTGGCCTAGAAAGTTTTTATTAAACAATAGAACCCATTTGAAAAAATATATATATTTTTTTGTCCACCTTCCTTTTTCTTCTTCAAAATAATATATATTTTAGTCAATATATTTTATATTTTAATATTATATTTTGCCATCCCTGTGTGATACTATATATTAAACAATATTTTCAAAAGGTATTTTATGTACTTTTCTTAACCATGTATTCTGTTGTTAAAAAAATTCTCCTTTTCACAATGAATACCTCATTAGATAATATAAATTAAGAACATTCAAAGCAAGGCAAAATAAGGGTTACAGAAACAACCATATTACAACTACTATATTTATTCATTTCTGTCAACCAATAATGTCCCAGTTGTTGTTGTTGATGTTCTCCCGGGGCAGAATGGGCTCCTGCCCCACGGACCACTTTGGTCGCAGTGTAAAAACAAATTAAAATAAAGAAGGGGCTGGCCTTATATGCGGGTTACTAAAGTGGTGTGGGCCCAAGTCTGTAATAAAACTTTTGTATGTGTCAAATGAATATCACAGGTACTTATTCACAGTTGCCAATGAGTGAAAAACTTCATACATTTACGTTAGCTTTCAATTTCTATGGAGAAACTCCGAAGCAAGAATGAATGTTCCTGGTGGTTACTTCTAGTACAATTTGTACACATTAAAGCAAGGTTGTTATTTGTGTGGTGTATGAAATATGTTGTGTATTTGTTACATAATATGTAAGAAATGAAATGCAATAATTATACTGGAAGGCAATATATTAGTGGATTATTCTAGCCATGTTGGGGATAACTAATATTCACAGAGAATAAAGTCAGCCTCACTGGGCCTATAATGTCCTAGTGTAGTGGGGCCATCATCTCTTGCCAGTCTACTCAACCTTCATTATTAAAGTATGCCATAAACTGCTCCCTCACTGTTTTTGCACCATTATCTGCGTTGCATGGAATGCGTGTAAGACCCCGCATGGCTCTGGCGTCCTCAGGCTGCCCAGCATTACCACTTTGGTGTTGCTACCCTCTCTGCTTCTCAATTCTATATTCATCTGGGGTCTTTGAACAGAGATAATTATGAAAAACAACTGTTGCCAAAATGATTTTACTGATATTTTGGGGGGATGTTATAATGGGTTGTCAGAATATTCTAAATTTTGCAGACAGTATCCCGAAGGCATTTTTAGAAGTGCGTCTTGCACATGACAACCTGTAATTAAAGTTCATCTTCTCCGGGGTTAAGTTCTTACCGGGGTAGGGTTTCATTAAATTCATACGTAATGGGAAGGCATCATCACCTACCAAAACACTTGGACAAATTATATTTGAATATGGAAGTGTACTAGGTAGTGGAATACCGATTACATTTCCCTGCACAGCTCTGTTCAGAATACATTTGTCCCAGATACCTCCATCACTAGCACGGCCAGCTCCACCAACATCCAACATTCACATATAAGAATTTGTATCTGGCATCAACAAGAGCAAGCATAATTACACTAAAGTTACTTTTGTAATCATAATATATTGAGCCAGATTTTGCTGATTTGCCAATGAGAACTCATTTCCCATCAAGAGCACCCATGCAATTGGGAAATTGCCACTCATTGTTATAATCAGTCTGCACCCGATGCCACTCATCTTCTGTCTGCGTCAGCTTCAGATGACATGTGTAGCATCTGGTACAGGGCTTCACATACTTCCGGGATGATCCTACTCAACAGGTTGGGACTTAACCTGTAAGCATATCCTAAGGACTGCTTACTTTCTCCTGGAAAATGAAAGGTACAAAATTAGGTCAGATAATGTGTCGGGTTTCCATGCTCTCTCAATAATGTTTGGGAATTTATTATGTACCATATTCTCCAAATAATAAGGAATAGTCGCAATGTTTTGCACCAAAAAAGAATACACAAACTAGTGCCCTTTTTAGTATGTCTTTATCAGAGTAATGTGATCCCAAATTTTTTTTCTAAAATTTTTCATTTGTTTTATTACTTTTATATACAGGCATCCTCTGGTTAACCAACGGGTTACGTTCCTAAAAAAACGTTCGTTGCACGAACCAATTCTAACAGGTTAGCCCACAGTGCTTTGATTTTAACACGCCGTCAGTGTTGCCAGGTCTGCTTGACGATATTTCCCCAACTTCAAGATCAGAATTTCCCTTTTTACCTCATAATTCCCTGCTTACTCCTGAAGATAGTCATATTCGTATATTTACCATCTATTATTCTACTTAATATTTCATCTGGTAGAATTTTCCCAATTTACTCTTACACAATCTTAATATAAGATCCACATATATATATATATATATATATATATATATATATATATATATATATATATATATATATATATATATATATATATATATATATATATATATATATATATATATATATATATATATATATGTCTCCCTCACTATACAATGCATCACTATACGATATTTCGCGTATACGATTTAACTACTTTGATACCCTTGGCTCTTTAAACGATCATTTTCACTCGCATTTACGATCTCCCGCTGCGCAAGGTTACTATCATTTGTTTCAGCAAGCGATGACAGCGCCACCCAAGCGTAGCGACGATTGGAAGAACTGAGTCGTCTGCGTGTTTTGAACTGTTTTCCCTTGTCTGACACAGCATGGACAGGGGAGAGTCGGGAGATAGAGAGGGTGTAGTGGAGAACGAGAAGGCTAGACAGTGTGGTGGATGGCACGGGAGGGGAGGTAGACAGTGTTGCCACAGTGGATGGAGAGCAGGATGGCTCAGACAGTGGCAGACACACCGAAAACATACACTCGTCCTCGCACACAGAAAACATTCACTCGTCATTATCAGACATGCCGTTTTATTATGTCCAGCTCAGACTGCAAGCTCAAGCTCTTCCTTGCTTTTTTGGACTTTACATCACTAGGAGAAGTGGTTGCAGGTCGCTTAGAAGCCATAACGAGACGAATGAATCACTCGATAATAAGAGAGGGGCAGTATGATAATGGTAGCATATATATATATATATATATATATATATATATATATATATATATATATATATATATATATATATATATATATATATATTTTTTTTTACTTGTTCAATTGATTATTGCTCATACTATTTAGAGGAGATAAGTTTTTTTAACCTAACCTAACCTGGCCCAAGGCAGACTACCAGGACCTAACCTGGGCACATGAACATATTACATTGTCCCCTTGTGAAATATACACAAATTGTAAATGTTTGCCACGTGGACCTCTTATGCAGAATTACACAAATAATATGTAAGTTTAGTACTCTCACATATGGGTGATATTACTCCAATGTATTTTCTACTGGAGTTATAATCAATTTTTAATATTTTGGATATAAAAGTAAAATTTGTTTGTTTACATTAATTTTACTTTAACATTACTTTGTAAAGTTGCCAAGATTTTCTGTTCAAAAAACAACATTAAATACAGTATATGTAATATCCAGAAAGTTAGCCTATATAATATAATATTATCTTACCTGTGGCCAAGTGTCTGAGCATTACTGATAACCGTTCATGTGAAGTTACTGCTTTCCTCATCCTGGTGTCTTGTTTGCTTATGAGGGGTTCTACTAAAGATAAGAGTTCTAGAAATTGATCCTGGTTAACTCTGTGAAAGAATCTGAAGGAGTCGTGATCTTCCAGACTCAATTCCTTCACAAGATTGTTATATACGCTCTTATCACTCCTTCTCAACCAGGGCTGTACCCACAACCTTTTCTTCTGACTTTGCAAGTCTCTCGCATGCTTTATCAGCTGTAGTAGTATTACACAGTTCCTTAAAGTATCCATAACTGCCACAGGATCCATCGTGCACTATAGAGAGTAGAGTACTTGGCGTTGTTGGTGGGACGCGTGTTAGTGGTCGTTCTCAACTTCTTGCTGGCTGCTGACGTTAGGTACTAGCCAAAGTCGCTACCAAGATATTACCAGTGTGACGGATAGTTAAGTTTTTGCTAGAAAGGCAGGTAGCAAAAGCAAGTGGCAAGCTAGCCAGAATTGCCCAGTGTGCTGCCACCTTGAGAATTTCCCCAGAAGTTTGGGAGTCGTCTTGTACGCCGGCATATATGGTACATTCAGCATTTGTTGACACTGCCAGATTTTGGTTAATATAGCATCTATAAAGAACTGTCTGGTCCTTAGTTTTTGTGTTGATATACTTTTGTCAGTCTGTGCAGCTTCAATTTACCTTGTCTGGCAGGATATTGTTATGCTAGCAAATTTTGAAGTCCATTTTGTGTTGCAGGTGACTGCAGTGCTGGACAAGTTCTTATAAAAAAGGCTGAGCATGTATCAGATATTACCAATGGAGAGTATGACAGATGGCATAGAAGGTAAGTACACATATCCCTTAACAATGAGGACCACTAAAATTAGAAATTTTACAGTTGAATAAAATAATAATCATTACTGTCATAGGTTGTAAGAAATAAATATTAAAGTGTGTTTATCCATACTGTGAAAATAATATTTCAGTCCATGGTAGGATTATCCAACAACTCCACTTTACGGCATTTGGCTAAATTTATAAAGACATGGACACTCTATGTGTCTTCTGGCTTCCACATTTCCTTTGTCACCTTCTATCTGTTTTTGAAGCCAGGCCATGCACACTTCTTGTCTTTATCTATCAGTCATGAGGTGGATATTGATGCCACATCAGTTTCACCATTAGATTCTTAATAGTTAGCAGAAGACAGATGCTGAAGTTACTTCAAAGGCTCTCCCTTACTTATCCCTCCAGCAGTAGTGAGACAAAAGATGAGGTCATCTACACAGCTAAAAAGAAAATAAAGGGAGACTAAAAACATGCCCAATAGGAAACCCTTATAAATTTATTAACACACACAGGCAAATTAATTATAAAAAACATAAAATATATAACTTTTTCAATCACACTGAGATAACTATCAAAATGAATGCATTGAGACTTTATGTATTTCACAGGAAAAGTAAAGACATCGACTATTGTATTTAGCAAAGAACTTAAAGTAATGTGGTACAGTATTAGTTAATAAAACTTAAGGAACAACACATATCAGTGTATGAGTACATTGTATTTATGTGCATATAAACGTAGGACGGGAAGAACTTCCTATACTCTGTTTCAATTAAGTTGGCGAAGAAAAACATGCATTTCTTGTCAGTCGTCTGCCAAACCAGTGCACCTCTTCACATTCAGTTTGACACACCTCTGCAGGAACTCAAATAGAGCGTCTGTAACTGCTTGGACAGTACCTCTTTGCAGCTCTGTCAATCCTAAAAATGAGGTGATAATACATCATTTTACAGCTGGGATACATCACAACAACACAACTTTTTTCTTGTACTAATATCAGTGCTTTCATCAATTATTAAGGAATATTCACTGTCACCGATATTACTCAAAAGATCGCTTAGCATGCATGGTGCTATAGTCTGTTCAAAACTTGTGTTCCATTTTCCTCTATCTATCTGTCTCTATTTCTATCTATATCTTTATATCTATATCTATTTATATCTATATCTTTATATCTATTTCTATCTATATCTATCTATCTCTATCTGTCTCTATTTCTATCTATCTCTTATCTGTCTATCTATCTATCTATTTCTATCTATCTCTTATCTGTCTATCTATCTATCTATCTATTTCTATCTATCTAAGCATAAGAGGCCAGCGGAACACAAGTTTTGAGCAGACTATAGTACTCTGTTAATTAAAGTAGTGCACTTTGTTCTGTGCAGAGATATCTCCTTCGAAGCAATAATTTTTACTATCTCTTTTGATATCCCAGAGGCAAATAGTGTTCTCATATTTGAAAATGGAGCTGCATTTTTCTTGTGTTTTTCTGTTTTAGTGTGGGTAACTAAGTCATTGTAATGGGCTCTAATAATTGATTTACAGAACTTGCAAGCTGCTTTTGTTGTATCATCTGGCACACTTACAATTCATTCTTTCTAACCATCTTCCTGTTCCCTATCTTTGTTGTAATGTTTTCCATATTCAGCCCACTTCCCCATCTTCACAAACTAGCTAACTCTCACATCTAACTCCTTCCACTGGCTCTGGTAATCTGGACTGAACTCTGTTAGTGACTGTTGACTCGAGTGTTGACTATTACTCTGACCCATAACCTGAAGACCAGTTGACCTGTACACTCTAGGGAGAAGTCAGATGCAAATCCTCCTACCTAAGCAAACCATCTTCTGTGGCAGGTCCAAGGTCACACATCGGTTGCAATCTATAATAACTCAGCTACATCCAATATTCACATTACCAACTAGTAGCACTGGTGTTATGACTAGAAAATACAGGACTCAACCAACCAAAAATACCACAACCTTTAGTTCAAACCAGCCCAAAACCCGCCAACCCGCGGCAACCCAATATTTCCCGCTGTGTCCAAAGTATCTATGTCAGATTATGTAAAAGCCTTTAGATCATAAAAGCAATCATGTTTATTAGTAGTGTGAGTAATTTCTAATCCTTTAGCAATGTATATACAATATTCTTGGTCTTGCAGGGGTTTTATGAATGTGGAAGAAGCAGTGACATTCCTGCACAGTTTATCAAATGATGAAGATGCCACAACTATAGACATTACACTGGAGCCTCCTGGTGATGGTGCTGAATCTGATGGTGATATTCCCAGTGAAGATATTGTTGATGTTCAGGAAAATATTATGTTACTGGGACCTAAGCTACTTGATAAACCACCTCACATAGAACTTACAAACAGGAATACATGTGTAGAGCCATGTTGGTCTATGTCATCACCCATTGGCCTACAACCTCAACAAGAGTTACCAGAACCAACATCACACACAAGAAAAAGAATGAAAACATCAAAAAAAGATCTCAAGAAAATACATGAATGGAAAAAATGTGTGTTAGAGCAGTCAAGCAATGAAAAACAGTCCTTGGTAGATGATCATCAACCAACTATTTTATATAAGTGGGCTGATGAAGGGTTAACACCTATTGACATCTTTAAATATATGTGGAATGATGAGGTTATGGAACTTATGAGGGAAGAAACTAACAGATATCACCAGCAGAAATTTGGTAAGGAACTGAGTGTCAGTGTAAATGAATTGTACCAGGTATTAGGTATATTTCTTCTATCAGGATACAAAATAGTTCCAAACCGGCGACTGTTTTGGTCAAGGAAAGCAGATACTAGAAATGCAGCTGTGATACAATGTGGAATGACAATCAACAGATTTGAAAACATTGTTAGGAGCCTCCATGTAGTTGATAATACCAAGAAACCAAAACATGACAGGATTTACAAGGTTCGACCATTATTTGAACATTTCAACAAAATGTTTAAGGAGTTAGGTGAACCCCTTCCCTCCACCTGGACTGTTGATGAAACTATGGAACCATATTATGGTCACCATGGCTTGAAACAATTTATCAGAGGAAAGCCTGTATGGTTTGGTTATAAGTTTTGGTGCTTATGTACTTTTGAAGGATTTTTAATATCTTTCAAATTGTATGAAGGTAAAGATTGTGGACATGTAGATGGTTTGACAGTTGGGGAATCAGTTGTTCAGATGTTAGCCAAAGGAACTGTTCCTACAGGGAGTAATGGTTATATAAATAATTGTTTTACTACTCTTCCCCTTCTTGAGTCATTCAGAGAAGAAAGTGTAAACCTGACAGGAACAATTAAAAAAGATAGTGTTAAATATGTCCCTCTGTCTGATATAAAAAAGAAGGAAAGAGGCTTTGCTGAGATATTTAGAAATACAGATGAAACACTAACAATATGCCAATGGAAGGATAAGAGTGATGTAAGAGTTGTAACAAATAAGACAAACAATGAATCATTAACAGTCAGTAAGTGTAAACGATGGTCTAAACAAAAGAAAGAATTAATTACCATAACACAACCTGTAATTATTCAGGAGTATAATAAGGGAATGGCAGGAGTGAATCTGTTTGATCAGTTTCGTGGAAAATACAGTGTGTCATTTCGTAAGAGAGTGTGGTACTATCCCCTTTTCAGATTTATTCTAAATGCTTCTGTTGTAAACGGCTGGCTCCTATTTAGAAAAATGAATAAAATATCTCAACTTGACTTTATGAGGGAAGTTGTTAACATTCTTTTAAAGCCATGTGAAAGGCCAAAAAAAAGTGTTTCACTGAAGTTGTCAGATGTTGTGCGTTATGATGGAATTGGACATGACATAGTGCCTGGTGATAAGCAGAGGAGGTGTGGTCTATGTAAAAAAAATGCAAAGGCAATTTGTACTAAATGTGATGTTGCACTGCATGTTCCATGTTGGTCACAATATCACAAAAAGTTAATACACATACCACAATAATTATTCATGTCTTCTTCCTACCTGTGATAATACATCATTAAATGTGTAATGTTTATTATTATAAAGGGTGTAATGACATTTAGTATTATTTTTGTATGAATAATTGTTCAATAAGCCTTGACTTGTATGAGATACATAAATTATGTGTGGTTAGAAAATTATATCAAAGATAGGTTAATCTATCTGTCTATAACTTTGATGAATTATTCCCTCCGGGAATTTCCCCAAGGGGATAGCCATGGCAGAAGTGTCTCCAGTTTTCCCTGTTCCAACACTCACTCCTTACTTGGTCAAGCCCTACTCTGCCCCTCATGTTTCTCTCCTTAACATACTTTTCCACTCTGTTCTGCCATTTAACCGGCAGTCTGCCTCTCACACCAGTTCCCACAACTTCACTTCCATATACATTACCTTCTTTACAAACTCATCACCTTGCATTTTCTCCATGTTCAAACCACCTCAATGTATTGCACTTCACTCTCAACCACTCCACACTCAATACCAATTGCCTTCACACTCATACCACATCTCTCATACACACACTCATTACTTTCTCCCCACCTGGTCAGTCCACATGTTCCTATCAAGTAACTCATTTCCACAGCACCTATTCTCGATTGATGAGCCCTACTCTGTGTCTCAGATGCATATGTCAGTGTTGGCAGGATAATAATACTATTTTGTAGTCCCCTTTTCACCTCCATACTCACACTTCTACCCTTCATAGTCCTCCCCAGTGATCCTATGACCTGTCTACCCCTCACTGCTCTCTTCCTAATTTCTACTTCCATACTCCCATGTTTCCACAGAACTGTACCCAAGTACTTAAACTCCTTCACTTCCTCCATCCTCTCACCTCTCATAGTTATCTCACATTTTGTCTCAGTTGGTACTCCCATTCTGTAAGGTGTGGCAAAGTCAATCACTTCAGCTTCTACCTTCTCAAATAACATCACCTTACTTTTACCAACTTTCACCTTCAGTTTCCTTCATTTACACACAGACTGAAACTCATCCACCACTCTCTGTAACTCCTTTTCACTCTCAGCCACCAGCACAGTGTTATCTACAAAGAAACTTGCCACCAAGGACCAATTTACTCCATTCAGCCTTAGTATTGCCCCCAGGCCATTCACTTTGGTCTTCATCTCTATCATACAACCATCCATATATTGTATATATTGAACAGCCATAGTGACATAACACACCCTTGTCTTAGCCCTACACCAATATTAAAACTCACTTAGATCACCCTCTACCCGCACACATGCTCTTGCCTCTGCATAAAAGGCCTCAATGCCTTTCAGCAAAGACCCCCCAACATTGTAAATCCTCAACTCCTCTCTCATAGCTCTCCTATCTTCCCAAGTACATGAAGGCAGCATACAATATATTTCTCCATTGTTGATTTTAATGCAAATATCTGGTCCACAAATCCTGTACCCTTTCTGAACCCTCCCTACTACTCACTAACTTTATTCCCAGTTACTTCAACCAGTCTTTCAGTAAGGACCTTCCCCGGTAGACTAAAGAAGGCTTATTCCCCTATAGCTGCCACACTCATCCTTGCTCCCCTTATACAAAGGCACAATTATGCCTCTTCAATCCTCTGGCACCTCTCCCTGCCTCCAAGCAATGAGCAACATTCACTCCACCACTACCTCCCCCTCACACTTAACATTTCAGCAGTTATCCCGTTCACCCCCAGTGCCTTTCCCATTGCTTTCCTAACCTCTTCCCTTCCTAATTCTCCCTGCACATCCTGTCGTTTACCACTTGCCACCATCCCCATACATGTCACCATTGCCTCCCCTCCCATCCCCTCATTCATCAGACCATCAAAATGCCTCTTCCACACTTCTTTAACTTCCACACTTCCACTCACAATAACTTAATCCTCTCACTTCATTCTCACACTACCAGACTTCCTTCTCCTCTTTCTCTTTTAACCTCCTTCCAGATTTTTTTTTTTTTTTTCGCTAAACTTCTCACTCAATTTCCTACCAAATTCCTCATCCACTCTCCTTTTACTCTCACTCACCATCCTCTTCACTTGTCTCTTACATACTGTACATTGTATTCTCTCTTTCACATCCTCTGCAGTGTTCCCCTATATTCCTTTTTTTCACTACTGCATCTATCACTTCTGACTACCAAGCACTCCCTTTCTTGCCCTTCATCTGTGTCTTGTTTCCCACTACCTCTGCTGCTGTTCTCATTACTATTGTTTTAAACATGACATACAAATCATTCACTCCCACTCCCTCCCCTGTACCCAGCCTTGCTTCCTCCAGCACCTCACCCACCTTCCTCTTATATTCCTCTATATACTCACTGTCATTCAATCTTCCACTTGTCACCTCCCTCTTGATGATTACATTGACACCATCAAGAATCAATATGACCCAGGGTGGCTTCTTCAGTTTTGACACACACACACACACTAAGTTCATTACCAAATGTAAAGCACCAGGCAGCACAATCAAAGACACACACAAAATGTTGCTGTAGTTGTCATTCTGTGAGGACTACCTGCTAAAGTCAGACTATGAGACTGACAACAAGAACGTCCACAAAGTCAGACTACAGAATATTTGTCCTATAATAACAGATAATTTCTTTATATTGTTTTCATTATTTTTGCCTATCATTGTGATACTGAGAACATAATTCTTAAGTAGAGCATAAAACATCGTTCATTAACCTATATAGAGATATATGAGCATCACATTGATCACCATTACTGTCCTTGTGGTCATTATTGTGTCATATGGTGATCTGTGCAGCCCTTTTGGCGCCCCTTCGGCCCCAGCCACTAAGTTTTAGTTCTTCAACTATCCTTCTTTTCTTTCTATTTCCTTCCTGCTTGCTGTCTCACCTCTCTATCACCGTTTACTGGCGCAGTTTTTCGAATCATATAATTGGACTAGGCCTATAAATGATAAGGGAGAAAGGCCTATGTCATTAAAACTGTTTTAAAACGAATGACAAGGTTAAAAATATGAGATAGACAAGGTAAATGGTATGAAAGGAGGAAAGGGCAAGTGAAAGAGGGATAAAACATTAGGGAGGATATGTAAGGTTGCCAGTTACTTGAGAGATACTGTAATATCACAGCCTATGCATAAAATTATTCCAAGTTTATTGAAAACGCCATTCAAGTTTAAAATCGATTATTTTTAAGGAAATGCATATTTAGAAGAAAAAATCTTGGTAAATAGCTTAATGAATTTGTTGATAAATATGATTATTAAAAAAGTTAGAAAATTAAACCGTCTTCTACCGAAAACATTAACAATAAACAAACAGCTGTGCTTGGGAGAAGGTGATAAATAAGGTGGAATACAAGCACGAGGGATTAGATTGATATTAAGTGACGCAACAGTGAGGTCAAATAACACCAGGAAAAGTTGATAGAGAGATGTGACAGCAAACAAGAAGGAAATAGGAAGAACGGAAGGACAGTTGAAGAAATGTAAGCTAGTGGCTGGGGCCGAAGGGGCGCCACATCATTACAGGCAATACCCCTCTATGGGACAAGCACGAGAGATAAAGGAATGCAGGGATAGCTGTCTAATATCCGAAGGATAATACGGTATATATTCAGTAGTCTATCCCACTACGATGGTGAACAAAAGACACTGCCTTTATTTAAAGGATATAATATAACAGATATTCTAATTATTTTTGTTTATTATTACTTTTCAACTAATCACCTTCATTTTTCTTACCCTCTTCCCCTTCACCCTCGCCTTAAATCATCACATTTCTTCTCTCCTATATCCACCTACGTTAATGCAGTACGCACTTCTCTAAACCCTGGTATTTCAAACTACGGGTCCCGAATTCCTCCAAACTCACAAAAATTAACGCATGAATAAAATAGAATAATAATATTCGTGACATTAAATAAATATGAAGTTCACACACGAATCCACCTAACATATTTTTATAATCGAATATTCATATATTTAATTATCAATAAAACAAAGTAATTGCACAAATATTAGCCTTCTTCAGAGAGAGAGAGAGAGAGAGAGAGAGGGGGGGGGGGGGTAGATGAGGCATTGGCCGCACTGTTTATAGTTCTGTAAATATTTCTGGTTAAAATGCTTTTTAATCATAATTATTGCATTTCATTTTCTGGCCTTGTAGTTTCTTAGGTTGATAATTCTGGTCATTTGTAACATCTTTCTGTTTGGGTCGCGAGAATGATGTCATAGTAAAAACTGGGTCACGACTGAAAAAGTTTGATGAACCTTGCTTTGAACTACTGGTGATTCGATACTATTCATTCCTTCCTCCTGACACACCGTCTTCTCTACCTGATAATTCGTTACCATGGAGCTAGAATAGGAGGAGACGACCCGCGGTCAGAAAAGTGAGGTCAGGTCAGCCATATTGGTATTGGCAAGAAGCTCGCCAGCCGCTCCTTAATTATTAATCTGGCCCTGACCTATGTCACCCAAAAGGTGATTAATTCATACACTCTGCAGACAATGAAATACATTGTCACTAAACAGTTTGGGTGAACACTACCACTATCTTCAGTGGTCACGACAGAGTGAAG